>JAFVLL020037258.1:0-10874 GCA_021397915.2 Tor tambroides | reverse complement strand
TTGGTTTTTTTTAGCACCCCCTCTGAACAGTTAAGCCCCCCCTTAGCACCCCCAACAAAAAAATCCTGGAGCCGCCACTGCTCACACACCATATACACATTTGATATAATGATTTTGAGTGTTTTTAAAATGATCTAGCATTAAACAGCAGTTGTGGCAGGTGTGGAGCTTCGTCACTCTCTGATAAAACTGCTGTTCAATAATGCTAGCATAGCTGAGACAGACAGTAAAGCAGCACAGAGAGTGTCAGGTGTCGTTCTGTGTCCAGCGCTCTGGGGCTCAGCGGCTCCATTTCATTAGCTGTTCGCCTCAAAGGAGGATAGTACATCGCCAGGTCTTTAATTTAGACTTTAGCCAAGGGCTGTGTGTGTGTGTGTGTGTGTGTGTGTGTGTGTGTGTAGATTCCACTGCTGAAATTCTAAGACACCAAATCACCAAAACACTTCTGAATCTGACTCCAACAGGACAACGTGACAAGCTGGTATGCATCCTCAACACAACATTAAAATTAACTATGTATTTTCTGAATTCATCTTCGTGGTCATATTGTGAATGATTTATCAGTGCACATTATTCTAAATATTTTTGTCTTTCCTTTTCAGCTGATGTCATATAGAGACACTTTTCACCATCCCATCAAATCCTGGTGGGAAAAAAATCTTTCCTTTCCTCCTTTCTTTCTTTCACAATTCAGACATTTCTTCTCAGAATTGCAAATTTATATCTTGCAATTGTGAGTTTAACAGTTTTTTTTCTCAGAATTGCAAGTTTATGTCTGAGTTTGTTCTGTTCTTCTGTAGCACTTTATTTTACAGTCCTGTTCCAAATGTACTGTACATACTATGTACTTATTATAGTAAATACAATAGCTGGGTAATAAATAGGTACTAATTCTGAACCTACCCCTAAAACTAACCCTACCCCATGTAATTACCTTATATTACCCAGTACTTTCTCAGGTAAGTACACTGTAAGTACATGTAAGTACACATACTATAAAATAAAGTGCAATCTTTTTTTTTTTTTTTTACACTTCGGACATGTCTTATCAGAATTGCAAATTTGTATTGCGAGTTATTAACACAATTTATGTTTAACAGCTTTTTTTATTTCTCAGAATTGCACATTTTATACGAGTTCTTCCTTCGTTCCTTTCTATAAATTTAGTCCTGTTTGACTCTGTTCAGAAAAGCATCAATTTCTAATTAAAAAGTTTTGGCCTTCTTTCTTTTTTTCTTTCTTTCTTTCGAAACATATTAATTTCATGTGTGTTTTTTCTCCAGGATCTGGTCTGGTCTGGTGGTCAGGTTGTCTGTGCAGTACCGGAGGAGTCATGTGGTGTACCATGGTATGACGATGGTGTCAGATGGTAAAACTGTGTATAATCAATGTGTTCGTAAACCGTCATATTTATATGACATTTAAAAGAATACCATAGAACAGGCATCACAAATAAACCAGAATTATAGCCACAATTTAAAAAAAAAAAAAAAATTCACTTAAAAATATAATCAGAGTTGAGATATAAAAAAAATCAAGCAGTTGATATTTGCTATAGTATATATAGTTTTATGTGAATATATTGTATGTATGCGGATGAACCAGAATTATGACCACCTCATGTTGCAGTAATCATATGATGACAATGTAGCAGTTTATTTGTTTGAAATTTCACTTCCTGTTTTTGATATAAAGTAAACTGTAAAGTAAAATGCATGCTACTATACTATATGCTCTAAGAAAAAAAGGTACAAAACTGTCACTGTGACGGTAAATTTTTAAAAGGTACTAATATGTATTTTTATGGTACTGTACACTTTAGGGATAGTAAGGTATAAAGATGTACCTTAGGATACCACCACAGTGACAGCTTTATACCAGTGTTATTTTAGTATCACTGAGATACTATTATAGTTTTTCTAACTTTAGGTAACAACTTTTTTTTTTTTTCATTAGCTTTTTTTAATGTCTATTGTTTTTATTCATTTATTTTAGTTATTTTAGTACTGCAAGTTAAACTAAATGAAAATGAGAAATGCTGCCTTGGGAACTAGCTGAAATAATAAGTTTTGTTTCTGTGTTTTATTTTAAGTAACGAAACTTTGATTGTAAATATTAATAATAACCCCACATTGTACCTTTTTTCTGAGAGTGTACTATAGTAGTATGCATTCTACTATACTATTCGTGGTATTGCTGTAGTATCCATACAGTACATACAGTATTCGCTAAACCTAATTAATATCGAATATGGATCTCCAGACCGCTGCTATTAAAGCAAATGTCGCACTGGTGGTGTGCTGGTCGATAGGTGTTAAGTGTTGTGTAATGGCCCTGATGAGGTAATTGTCCAAGCTCTGAAACCCCGAGAGCGACTGGTGTTTAGTAGCAGTCATAAGACGGCGGTGGCTGGCGTCGAGATGAGGCTCCGCTCTCAGAATAGACAGCGCTCGCTTCGCTGGGTGCTCCAGTTGGCTGCTCCGGAGGGCGGTGATGCAATGCAGCCAGATTAATCACAAACAGCCTCTCTCTCTCTCTCTCTCTCTCTCTCTCTCTCTCTCTCTCTCGCTCGCTCGCTCTCACTCCGTATCCTTGACACCGGCCCTCACTTCTTCACAACGAGTCAATCTCTCGTTTTGATTGTGCTCGGGCCGTTAGATAAAATTAACTGGGTGCTGAGCACCAGCCCCCACTCCACTTCCCTGAAACCATCACCCTCTACCCGCGCTCACTCTGTCCTCATGCTAGGCCAAAAATACCCAGTGTACATCATGCTCATAAATACACCCACAACACTGGTGATGCACATGCCTCGGAGTTCTTCCACGGGGACTAAAGTTTCTGAAATAAACCTGACCCGTGTGGCACCGATGATCTGAGACGCGACACACCGGCCGAGTCTCGCAGGACATGGGAACATTGGAGAGGCACTGGCAGTGCTTAGAAAAGTTGTTTTGCCTCATTTGTGATAAAAATGTATTCAAATAATGTTTCAGTGGTCCTCAAGTTTCACAATTCAAATCTAAATGGCCTTGCACCATTTGTGTTTCAAGCAAAGTCAAGTTAATTTGATCTTACTCTACTGAAAATCTTGATGTAATGTTTATATCTTAGTATCTTCGTGCTCTATAGTCGCATTTAGCAGAGAAGGCGGATAATATAGTTGCATTTTGCGACGATATAAACACCCAAGCTGTCGAGATTTGCTGTAAAGTTGGTTGTATGTTTTACATGAGTAGTAACGGCAGTTACTTTTTTCCTATTTATTGATTGACAGCTCTCCTGTTCCCAGGTTGAGAGAAATCCCAAGTAAGATGTTACTGTAGTTCAAGAATAAATGTGAACATGCATTAATTCATCTCACTCGGAAAGAAAACAGATTCAGTATTCCTCAAAATGAATAAAAACAGTGAAATGCAACTCAGAATATAATGCATACCTTCAATAATTAAATGTTAAATAACACAAATATCCTTTATGTATTTAATCCCATTTTATTAACCAGTGTCTTTGCTGCTGACCTTCGATGATCCAATTCAACCATACTAATAAGCAAAAATTACTCTAGATAAACATTTGTTTCTTTTTTTTTTTCTTTTTTTTTTATTGCTGAAGTGTGTTGAACTTTCTTCTTCTGCGTTCTACTGTACAGATGTGAATTTACTTTCACTTCAGCCTGAGGCTTATTCATTTCACTTTTGGTGTGAAAGTGCTCTTACGTTTGCTAAAAATAGAAATTTTTTATATTGAAAACAAACAAGCAAGCCCTTCCCAGATTTAAAAAGTAACACAAATGTAATGTATCTCATTACTTTCCATAAAAAGTAACTAACGTAATTACTTACTTTTTTATACAGTAACGCAGTATTGATAATGCATTACTTTTAAAAGTAACTCCCCCAACACTGGCTACTTGTATATCTAAATATATCTAAAAAGCTGGGTAAAAATATAGTTTTGTTTATTTGTTTGTTTTTTGATATACAGGTGCATCTCAATAAATTAGAATGTCGTGAAAAAGTTCATTTTTTCTTGTAAGTTATTTCAAAAAGTGAAACTTTCAAATATTTTAGATTAATTGCATGTAAAGTAAAACATTTCAAAAGTTTTTTATTTTTTATTTTGATGATTAGAGCTTACAGCTCATGAAACTCAAAAATCAGTATCTCAAAATATTAGAATATTTACATTTGAGTTTCAATTAATGACCATCCCTACAGTATAAATTCTGGGTATCTCTTGTTCTTTGAAACCACAATAATGGAGAAGACTGCTGACTTGGCAATGATCTAGAAAACGAACATTGACGCCCTCCACAAAGAGGGTAAGTCACAGAGGGTCATTACTGAAAGGTGTGGCTATTTACAGAGTTCTGTATCAAAGCATATTAAATGCAAAGTTGACTGGAAGGAAGAATTTGGGTAGGAAAAGGTGTTCAAGCAACAGGGATGACTGCAAGCTTGAGAATACTGTCAAGCAAAGCTGATTCAAACACTTGTGAGAGCTTCACAAGGAGTGGACTGAAGCTGGAGTCAGTGCATCAAGAGTCACCACGCTCAGACGTCTTCAGGAAAAGGGCTACCAAGCCACTTCTGAACCAGAGACAACGTCAGAAGCGTCTTACCTGGGCTGTGGAGAAAAAGAACTGGACTGTTGCTCAGCGGTCCAAAGTCCTCTTTTCAGATGAAAGTAAATTTTGCATTTCATTTGGAAATCAAGGTCCCAGAGTCTGGAGGAAGAGTGGAGAGGCACAGAATCCATGTTGCTTGAAGTCCAGTGTGAAGTTTCCACAGTTTGTGACGATTTGGGTTGCCATGTCATCTGCTGGTGTTGGTCCACTGTGTTTTCTGAAGTCCACAGTCAACGCAGCCATCTACCAGGAGATTTTAGAGCACTTCATGCTTCCTTCTGCTGACAAGCTTTATGGAGATGCTGATTTCATTTTCCAGCAGGACTTGGCACCTGCCCACACTGCCAAAGGTACCAAAAGCTGGTTCAATGACCATGGTGTTACTGTGCTTGATTGGCCAGCAAACTCGTCTGACCTGAACCCCATAGAGAATCTATGGGGAATTGTCAAGAGAAAGATGAGAGACACCAGACCCAACATGCAGATGACCTGAAGGCCGCCATCAAAGCAACCTGGGCTTCCATACCACCTCAGCAGTGCCACAAACTGATCACCTCCATGCCACGCAGAATTGAGGCAGTAATTAAAGCAAAAGGAGCCCCTACCAAGTATTGAGTACATATACAGTAAATGAACATACTTTCCAGAAGGCCAACAATTCACTAAAAATGTTTTTTTTTTTTTATTGGTCTTATGAAGTATTCTAATTTGTTGAGATAGTGAATTGGTGGGTTTTTGTTAAATGTGAGACTTAAACTACTTCAGTCTGTGTGCATTGAATTTATTTAATACACGAGTTTCACAATTTGAGTTGAATTACTGAAATACATGAACTTTTCCACGACATTCTAATTTGAGATGCACCTGTATAAACAATCAAGCAACTGAGATTTGCTATAGTTTATCATTGTCTAAACTATCACAACTTGTGATAATATAGATGCATTTTGCAATTATATAAACAATCAAGTAGTTCATATTTGCTATATAGTATATATTGCTTTCCGTGAGTGTACTGTATAAAGTTGAGTATACACATATCCAACTTTACATATAGATCTATGCATTTAATAGTTTACATTTTGCAACCATATAAAAAATCAAGTAGTTGAAACTTGCTGTATAAAATAGTTTTACATGAGTATACAAAGTTTGTGAATAAAGTTGGATATATATATATATAGAGCTGTGTGATAATATAGTTCACATTTTATGATCATATAAACACAAGCAATTGAGATTTGCTATACTGTATGTATTGCTTTATGTGAGTGTACTGTATGTAGGCGAATAAAGTTGAATATATATATCCAACTTTATAGACAGATCTATGCCATAATATAGTTGACATATTGAAATGATATAAATAATCAAGCAGCTAAGATTTGCATATATAATATTTTACGTGAGTTTTCTGCATGTGAGTAAAGTTGGACATACTTGCATACTTCTGAAGTGAAGTCATGACGTATTGTCAAGTATGGTGACCCATACTCGAAATTGGTGCTCTGCGTTTAACCCATCCAAGTGCGCACACACAGCAGTCAGTAGTGAACAAATGCACACACACACACACCGTGAACACACACCCGGAGCAGTGGGCAGCCATTGCTCCAGTGCCCAGGGAGCAATTAGGGGTTCGGTGCCTTGCTCAAGGGCACCTCAGTCGTGGTATTGAGGGTGGACAGAGCGCTGTACATTCACTCCCCCACCTACAATTCCTGCCGGCCCGAGACTCAAACTCGTAACCTTTCGATTACGAGTCCGACTCTCTAACCATTAGGCCATGACTTCCCACCTTCTGTATCGAACTTTACACATAGAGCTGCATTTGTACTGATAATCACAATCAAGCAGTTGAGATTTGCTATATATATGGTTTTATGTGCGTTTACTGTATGTATGTGAATAAAGTTGGATATATACTTGTATATCCAACTTTATATATAGAGTTGTGCAATAATATAGTTACATTTTATGATGATGAAAACAATCAAGTAGTTGAGATTTGCTGTAGAGTAGGCTATATATCACATTTATGCATTTAGCAGACGCTTTTATCCAAAGCGACTTACATTGCATTCAAGTTACAGTTTTACATTTTATCAGCTCTTGCTTTCTCTGGGAATCGAACCCATGACCTTGGCGTTGCTAGCGCCATGCTCTACTATTTGAGCTACAGGAAAGCTTAAGGAAAATATAATATCAGTTTATGTGACCATATACTTAAATATCGATATATAGTTTGACAAATATAAACAAGGAAGAAGCCAATACTTGCTTCAATGTACGTATGCAAATAGAGTTGGATATACTTAAATATCTAACTTTACGTATAGAGCTGTGAGAAAAATATAGACTATACTGTATTTTGCAATGCTAAAAAAAAAAAAGCTGAGATTTGTTATACTATATATTGCTTTACTTGAATTTACTGTATGTGTGTGATATAAAGTTGTATATACTTATATATAGAGCTGTGCAATAATATGTGACCATGGACTACAAAACCAGTCTTAAGTGTCAACGTTTCAAAATTGAGATTTATATATCATCTGAAAGCTGAATAAATGCGCTTTCCATTGATGTATGGTTTGTTAGGATAGGACAATATTTGGCCGAGATACAACTATTTGAAAATCTGGAATCTGAGGGTGCAAAAAACATCTAAATATTGAGAAAATCACCTTTAAAGTTGTCCAAATGAAGTTCTTAGCAATGCATATTACTAATCAAAAATGAAGTTTTGATATATTTACGGTAAGAAATTTACAAAATATCTTCATGGAACATGATCTTTACTCAATATCCTAATGATTTTTGGCATAAAAGAAAAATGGATAATTTTGACCCATACAATGTATTTTTGGTTATTGCTACAAATATACCCCAGCGACTTAAGACTGGTTTTGTGGTACAGGGTCACATATAGTTGCATTTTGTGATATAAACAGTCGAGCAGCTGAGATCATGTCAGCAATTTTTGCAGCCTCACAGTCTATAGTTTTTGTAACTGGTTTGTATACACATGTTGTTGTTTTACAGGTCATATTACTGTAAAACAGCTAAAGCCCTTTTGGCTGGCAGATTTCGGAATACAGAAAAAAAATATTGGAGTTTTATAGTGTGGTTTATGCATTTATGGGTTATTAAACACAATGCGTCCAGCATCAGTTTATTCCAAATGCGTGAACAAACTACTACCTCATGTGTTGGTTCATGCCTCATGAAAACAGTTCCCGACCATTTGTATATTTGTTTATTTTGTTTATTAATGCGAGGCAGTCGTAAAACGTCACCACGGCGCTTTCCAAATGTGTGTGTGTGTGTGTGTGTGTACTCACTCTAAGCCTTTTGTGTATATTACTCCAGCATTAGCTCATGTCTGGATTTTCACTCAGGCGCTGTGGAGGACACACTCCCTATTGATTGATGCATTGGTGGGGGCCTCAGGGCAGCGATGGAATTAGTTTTATTTTACATCCAAAAACCTCCTGCTTGTTATTTGCATATACTGCAGCAGGCAGACTACTATGAAATGCCATAACCCAAATTCAGTGCATAAAGAAATTAATACTTTTATTCAGCAAGGATGCATTAAATTGACCAAGAGTGATAGTAAAGTCACTTAGGTCTATAATGTTACAAAAGATTTCTATTTCAAATAAATGGTGTTCTTTTGAATTTTCTATTTATCAGTCTTTTTTTTAAAAATTGTATCACGGTTTCCAACAAAAATATGAAGCAGCACAACTGTTTTCAACATTGATAATAGCCTAATAACATATTTCTTGAGCAGCAAATCAGATTATTAGAATGATTTCTGAAGGATCATGTGACACTGAAGACTAGAGTAATGATGCTGAAAATTCAGCTTTGCATCACAGGAATAAATTACATTTTAAAATAAATTTGAATAGAAAACACTTACTTTAAATTGTAGTAATTTCACATTTTTACTGTTTTTATTATATTTTTGATCAAATAAATAGTCTCGACATGCATAAAGGTCTTACTGACCTTAAACATATATATATATATCTCAGTTGTTGCTCGTAAAATTAATCTAAAACTCATTAACATTTTACAATGTCTAAGCAGCCTTAAAACCAGATAAATTACTTTAGAAGTAAAATTGTGTTAGATATTGTTTTCAGAAAGCTAATATTTCTTAAATTATTTATTTTTCTTACCCCACTGGTAGACCGTTTCTTGTTTTAAGCATAAACCTCCCTAAACTTGGTTACATTTATGCTTAAAACAGGAGAAAACAATTTGCCAGTGAGGTAAGAGAAATAAACAAAGGTATTTGATTTGTGCTTTTCCTGCAGGATGGGGTCTTGCAGACGGTGGTCTGGAGTGTGTGGCGTTCAGGTCGTCCCTGACTGAAAGAAGAGCCTGTCTCTCTCAGACACACACTGGCCGGTGCAGTATGTTTTCATTGCAGTTAGACAATCTGTTTATGTTAGCCGTCTGAGAGAGTAACATGAAGATGATGGGCAGCCCAGAGGCATGTGTGTCTGTGTTTGGGAGGCAGCAGTGTCTAGATGTTGCATCTTGATGGTAGCATGCAAGTCACAAGCTTAAACACATCACATTTTGTGATTCACTTCTTTTAGATGCAAAGGTGGATCTACATCAGAATGAATGAAGTGAAGACTGAACGGATAAACTGCAGCAAACGGTGTACGTGTGTTGGCAGCGGGGGTCCCGTCTCACTGTCCGCTTTGAGAAAACACTTGCTGATATATTGCACGATGTCGTCAGTCAAAGCACAAATCTTGTCCATCACTGGCGACAGCAAACTCAACGACAGATGCTTTAGCATTTAACGGGACACTCGATGACAGTGGTTCTTAACTGGTTTTGCTTAGGGACTGGTATTGCATGGTATCTCAAAAACGATAATAAAATTATGAAATGAATGAATGAATATATTAATATTAATACTGACTTATTTTTAAATGATATTAGTTTTAATATTAATACACTATCTATTAAGTTTTAATTCTAATAGATTAATGTTAGCATTCATTTTAGTATTAATATTACTAAAATTAATATTAAAACACTACATTTTAATAATACTTCAGTTTAATATTCATTTGTGTTAATATTAATACAATATCAATTTTAATAATACTTTAAAGTAACAATTTTTCATTTAATTTAGTATTAATATTAGTATGCTATCCATTTGAATAATACTTTAATATAACAATTAAATTTTTGTATTAATATTAATTATTACACTACTTTCAAGTTTTAAAATTGTTTAACAATGATCATTGTAAGTGAACTCTCATTAATCTAGTCTGTAGGCCTATTTTCTTTTACTTGTGTAGTTTTGTTCATGCCAACCTGACCATGTTGGTATGGTCTAGTTTGTGTTTGATGCACAACTTTTAAGTTAATTGGCTAATTATTTGTTTTATTATAATAAAAAATGTATAAATATAAAATGCATAATATAATATTAAACATATCATTATTATATAATTTGTCACATGATTTAATTTTATTTTTTTTGCATTCAGCACGGTTTTTCCCTGCAACCCACCAGTTGAAAACCACAGCACCCTAAAAAGATGGTGACAGTCGCTTTGTTAAGAAGCGCGTGCGTAAGATTAGCGATGATGTTTTACATTAGTGTTGCTATTGCGAGGGACAGACCTATAGATGGACATCCAGTGGAAGGAGAGACTCTACACACAGAGGTATTTTTGGAGCCCACCATGTTTGACATTGAGGATATTTGAGACGTTGGGGTACCGGGGAAGAGAGGAGGGGGAGGGCGGCATTCCTGCCCCCGTCCATATATATATATATATATATATATATATATATATATATTACACCCCCAATGCGCACACACCGACAACGGCAAAACAGATGAGAGAAATTTAATCCCCGGCCTGAAGGGCAGTAGTGTGTGGAGTCTTTCATTTGGAGCTCACCTGAGTCAACAGCGGCGCTCATTACGTTACCCAAAGTAATTGGCGTAGGCTGATTCCTGAACGCGAGAAAAACGAGGAGAAAGCCCCCCTCCCCCTTTGTTTGTCTATTAAAAATCCCTCCCTAATGAGACGAGCTCCTTAAAACCTTGATGGTTTTCATTAGGCGACTGTAAATCTCGCGTTAAAACGTAACGGGAAGATACTCATCAGCGGCTAATGAATTTATGACGGGGAACCTGGCTATTAAAGGGAGTTGAGCTTTAATTTCATTAAATTGGGCCTCGCTA
>JAFVLL020037257.1:22500-42356 GCA_021397915.2 Tor tambroides | reverse complement strand
CGCAACTAACTGTGCATTAGACAGGCCTCTGCCCTCCTCGCTCCTGTTTTTTAAGGGCATTTGGCATCGATACATCACATTTTTTGACTCGGGGGTCACAGCCTGTCAGTACTCTGCTATGGGGGCCAGCTCGGGATTCAGATTGACCGTGATGTTCTTATACAGGCTGCTCAGAGAGATCTCCGGAGAGTACTGCAGATTGTTCAAGCCGTCCAGATGCTGTCGTTCTTTAGAGTACCTCAGCAACTTGTACCTGAGGGGAGGGCGAGATGAACCGGGGGTTAGTGTGTCCTTGAGATAATCTGCTACAATACGCAAAGATCTATGTATGTATGACCGCAAATATGTCTTGACTCTGGGTTACACAGAAACAGATGAATACAACTTTTGTTTAAGGTCAGGTCAAGTGTAAGCAGGTCAGAGGTAAAAACTGAACAGAACAGTGACAAGAAAGCCATTTTCCTCCTTTCAAATCTTAGTTCTTGATGTACTAGCCTCCTAAATTGGGGAAAAACAAAAGGAAGACTGAGGAAGAAGGTGGTTTAGTTCAAATTTGTCAGAACAAAAAAGGTGCTTCCTCAGTTTTGTCAACCTGACCCACAGCTAAGCATGTAGTTCCTGTTTTTTTTTTTATTTATGTCAGGCTTTCCTACTAGTGCTGGTTCTGCCACCGGCAAACACATAGAGAGAAGCAATCGCACTGACTGAATTACCTTGAGAACTAATAAATAACATTTAGACTAACAATGCAGCTAGACTTAGTAATAAAATCTAGCCAAGAATCCTTTTCAATATGTCATAAAAGTAGTATAATAGAAAGGTTTGCTTCAGAAACAATGGAAAAGACAAATTTTCAAAAATAAAATGAAAATAATAAATAGTAATAATACTGCTTAGTTATTTTTTTAAGTAAGACTTATTTATAATAGGTCTGTTTTGTTATTTCCATGACTGTTAAAAACTTCTTTGAATATGTTAGGCCTCTACTTTGGACATTGTTTGGGGTAATTATATTATATAACATAACCATTCAAACGTTTGGGGTTGGTAAGATTTTTTTAAATGTTTTTGAAAAAGGTCTCTTTTAACCAAAGCAGCATTTATTTGATTAAAAATAAAGCGAAAAAGGTAATATTTAGAAAAAGGTAAATTTTCCTTGGGAATCCTTCAGAAATAATTCTAATATCCTGATTTGCTTATTACTATCAATGTTGCAAGCAATAAACATTTAATTAAACGCTTACTAATTTGTTGAATTCATGATATATTTTTCAGTATTCTTTGACGAACAAAGTTGAAAGGGACAGCGTTTATTTGAAATTCAGTTTTTTTGAAACAACGCAAAAGCCTTTAGCATCACTTTTGGTCAATTTAATGCATCGTTGCTGATTAAAAGTATTAAGTTCTTAAAAAAAAAAAACACTCATCAACCTTTTGAATGGTAGTTTATTTTAGTTAATATATTAGTACAAATTTTTGCACGTACAACCCACCCCTAGTGTTTACGTATGTGTGTGCGCACTGACCTCCCCAGAAACTGCACCTCTCCTCTGTGGTGATGGGGGATAGATTTGTATTTCCCAATATCACCTTCTGGCCTGGTCACGTTGAAACCTGCATAATGTACCCTGAGAACAAGAAACCCACACACATATTTGTGTTACATATACATGTTTATGATAACAATTACTTTAGACAGCATCATGCATCAACATCATGGAGAAGCAACAATTGCTTGTTGTACAAAAGTAACTGAATAGTTAAAAAAAAGACTTATGCTGGTCTTACGAATAAACACATGCCACTAATTAAACACAACTGACCTGTTCCAGAGGTCATCGTCCTCTCCGCCCCAGCCCCAGAATGCATTGGGAAAGCCATTGATCTTGAGGAATTGTTCAACAGTAAGTCCACTGACTCCACCGAAAAACTCATTGTAGGGAAGACTGAAAACACAAACACTCAACACTTAGCAAACTAAACTACAAATATGCCATCATTTGTAAAACAGTCTTAAAAGAAACAAAGAAAATAGAAAAAGAAAAAGAAGAAACATAAACCTTACCATCAGAAATCACTTGAAAGCAATAGGCAACAAAAAAAGTCCTTTAATAGCACAGACTGTCAGACTACGTCACAAGGTGATAAGGAGATACAGCACATATTTACTTCCTTGCAGATTCCGCAAAGCATTTTTGGTTTCAACCAGAATATGTTCAGAGGAACAACCATCTTTTCAATCTCAACCAAAGCAAAGCTGCACCACGGGGTCTTTAATCAGTCCTTGGTCACATGCAAAACAAGGGTAAAATTCTCCAACTACCTCAAACACTTTTGAGAGGCAATTAGAGCTGCGTTTACACCTCATTACACAAATGACATAATCTGCATAACAAATAGTCCTAAAATCTGCATGTCCCTAAAGCTTTTCAGTCCTACCTAACATCAAAGTTCTATGAACTGCTGTGAATAACCAAAAAAAGGATGAACCGCACACTTGCATTTGCTGTTTAGTGTTTACAGATACAATAAAGCAGGATGTGAACTTAAGGAACTGTAGGGTTCTGCAGGTCCTTAACATCTACAAAAAGACAAATTAGGTTTCCTGAGGCCCATCAAAATGTTTTGGACAGACATTATGGATTGGATGAATGAGGAAAGGGGTAATGTTTCAACATTTCTTTGAAATGTAAAGAAGAAAAAGAGTCTCAGCTATGGCATGAACGTATGGAGACAATGATGACCAAACAAGCTTAATGCCACATTATTTTCTTTAGGAAACATAACAGCTAAATAAAAAGCACATTCAAATAAATGCAGAAATACCCTGAATATTCAACAGCACAAGTGTAGCATGTTGTTAGTTTTGTCTTAACTAAGTCAAGTTAACATCTTGTGATAAAGGAAGTGACACAGCAACATAACAGCAAATCTAAAGAGCACTAAGAGGAAAAACAATCACAGAATGACACTGTAGGTGTCATACTGTAGTGTGAAACTTTTAACACATTTGGCTAAGCCTTAAACATTATTGACTACATTTTCAACAGGTTTTTGAAATTGATCAGTTTTTGGTTGAATGAATTTGAACATTACAGATTGTTCTCATCTTTGGTTCAGTGAATAGGCTAATTTTACATTAATTAGGAAGATAAAATCTCACAAACACTCCAACCAACTAACTAAACACAAACACTGGTTATATACATTAGGATCCGCAAGGATCTACAGGTGGTGGATAGCATCATACAAGTTTATACACTCACGAACACGACCAAAAAAAAAAACCCTCTATTAACACCACTAGAACTGTTGAAAACACAAGCCTCGAATTCTTTGAAATACACACTTTGAAAACAAACTGAACTCAACTTAGCTGCATTCAAACCCTGGAACATCAAGAGCTGGGCAATAAGGAAAATAAATGTTAAGCAATCAGAAAAGTGACAAAAAAGGAGGGTAAAAGTAATGAAATTAACAGAGAATAAAGTAAAACTGCATCAGTGATGACTAACTTACATGTACATGTACTTGTCAAGCTTGGCGGCGAAGTGTCGAGGCATCTGACCACAGCCATAATAATTACGGTCGTTTTCTGGGATATGATCGATGTCATGAAACACCACACAGTCCCAGTCCAGATCTTTCATGGCCTCTTTAAAGCCCACGTTAAACAGCATGGCACGGTTAAATGGCTGAGTACCCGTCTGAAAGCAAAGGATTGGAAGAAAAAAAAAAATATATATATATATAGGTGCTGGTCATATAATTAGAATATCATCAAAAAGTTGATTTATTTCACTAATTCCATTCAAAAAGTGAAACTTGTATAATGTATACATTCATTCCACACAGACTGATATATTTCAAATGTTTATTTCTTTTAATTTTGATGATTATAACTGACAACTAATGAAAACCCCAAATTCAGTATCTCAGAAAATTAGAATATTACTTAAGACCAATACAAAGAAAGGATTTTTAGAAATCTTGGCCAACTGAAAAGTATGAACATGAAAAGTATGAGCATGTACAGCACTCAATACTTAGTTGGGGCTCCTTTTGCCTGAATTACTGCAGCAATGCGGCGTGGCATGGAGTCGATCAGTCTGTGGCACTGCTCAGGTGTTATGAGAGCCCAGGTTGCTCTGATAGTGGCCTTCAGCTCTTCTGCATTGTTGGGTCTGGCATATCGCATCTTCCTCTTCACAATACCCCATAGATTTTCTATGGGGTTAAGGTCAGGCAAGTTTGCTGGCCAATTAAGAACAGGGATACCATGGTCCTTAAACCAGGTACTGGTAGCTTTGGCACTGTGTGCAGGTGCCAAGTCCTGTTGGAAAATGAAATCTGCATCTCCATAAAGTTGGTCAGCAGCAGGAAGCATGAAGTGCTCTAAAACTTCCTGGTATACGGCTGTGTTGACCTTGGACCTCAGAAAACACAGTGGACCAACACCAGCAGATGGCATGGCACCCCAAACCATCACTGACTGTGGAAACTTTACACTGGACCTCAAGCAACGTGGATTCTGTGCCTCTCCTCTCTTCCTCCAGACTCTGGGACCCTGATTTCCAAAGGAAATGCAAAATTTACTTTCATCAGAGAACATAACTTTGGACCACTCAGCAGCAGTCCAGTCCTTTTTGTCTCGAGACGCTTCTGATGCTGTCTGTTGTTCAAGAGTGGCTTGACACAAGGAATGCGACAGCTGAAACCCATGTCTTGCATACGTCTGTGCGTAGTGGTTCTTGAAGCACTGACTCCAGCTGCAGTCCACTCTTTGTGAATCTCCCCCACATTTTTGAATGGGTTTTGTTTCACAATCCTCTCCAGGGTGCGGTTATCCCTATTGCTTGTACACTTTTTTTCTACCACATCTTTTCCTTCCCTTCGCCTCTCTATTAATGTGCTTGGACACAGAGCTCTGTGAACAGCCAGCCTCTTTTGCAATGACCTTTTGTATCTTGCCCTCCTTGTGCAAGGTGTCAATGGTCGTCTTTTGGACAACTGTAAAGTCAGCAGTCTTCCCCATGATTGTGTAGCCTACAGAACTAGACTGAGAGACCATTTAAAGGCCTTTGCAGGTGTTTTGAGTTAATTAGCTGATTAGAGTGTGGCACCAGGTGTCTTCAATATTGAACCTTTTCACAATATTCTAATTTTCTGAGATACTGAATTTGGGGTTTTCATTAGTTGTCAGTTATAATCATCAAAATTAAAAGAAATAAACACTTGAAATATATCAGTCTGTGTGGAATGAATGTATACATTATACAAGTTTCACTTTTTGAATGGAATTAGTGAAATAAATCAACTTTTTGATGATATTCTAATTATATGACCAGCACCTGTATATATATGATTGTTGATTGATCTTTCTCAATCACTGGTACGTGATACTGGCACGCTGAGGTCAAATACAAACTACTAATGTAGACCATCGGTGGATGGCGGTACTGCATCAAAACAGTGTATGTGCGCACCTGTTCAATGACATAAAAGGCAAACTGCAAGCGTTGGCGTTGGAGCATAGGGGCGAGGTGCTGAAAGAGAATGGGAAGATGCTC
The DNA here is from genome assembly GCA_021397915.2 of Tor tambroides. Taxonomy (NCBI): domain Eukaryota; kingdom Metazoa; phylum Chordata; class Actinopteri; order Cypriniformes; family Cyprinidae; genus Tor; species Tor tambroides. The sequence goes on along the minus strand of JAFVLL020037257.1, from coordinate 36,786 downwards.
ATGGCGATTCCTAAAGGGGATTAAAATGGCCACCTGAGAGAGAGAGAGAGCAAGAGAGAAAACCACAAAGCCAATCATGCTGATGTGCTGAATGACCTTTTTTGATAATGTAACTAACAATGTCACACCTTCCAGCGTGGTTTGCAATCTTTGGGCTTCCAGTGGCCTCCAAATTGAATGTCCAGATGTTTGAGCTTCAGTTCAATCTCCTCCATAGGAACCTCGGTCATGTTCACTTCCATCTGACCCTCTGCAAGGAAAAACAGCAAGAAACTAAGAAACTAACAAAAAATTCATACCCAATGTGATGGGTGTGCCTCACACTGAGACGAATGAGATAAAAAAAGCATATAAACCTGAGAAGTCTAGATTAAAAAGCTAAGTGGCTAGAGAGATTTTAAGGAGGCATCAAAGGCACACTCCCCAAACAAAGGCTGTTTTATGCTGCCTTCTAAGACTGTTTAGAATGCCTTCTTTTGGCCAACAGCTAACAGATTTATCCTTCACAGGAAAGGCAATACCATAATGAACTGCACCAAGTTTAGCAAAAAACTAATGGCGAGTTATATAGGAAAAATGTCTCTGAATAGGTACTACTTTTAAATAAGTAATTAATTTAAAACTGTTTTAAAAAGTATGTTCTATTTAGTATGAATGTAATCTAGACATACTAAATTCATCATGCTGTCATTAGCTATGTTTCCATCCAAAGATTCGAATTAAACTTGTGAGCAAAACTGTAATATTGCATAAAACATTGGTGAATAAAGCACCGTTTCAAGTCAAAGAAAACAAAATCGTCACTTCCTGGTAAACTGGCACTAAATATCACTAAGAAAACTAGGAGAACCCACTGAATATAATAATTTTCATATATGATAAATTACTTGTGCCTCAGAGCAAACAGACAAAACAAAATAAATGCGATCATTGCTTTCGGAGGTGGATGCCTGCTGTTTGGGAACGCAGTCGTGTAAAACAATTATACAGAGATACTTTGATGACAGACTTTGCTCAGGCATTTCAGAATGACCAAAACAACATTTCAGACGCTGTGAACGAGATCGGTCCGCTGGCTCATAAAGCAAAGTTACATGTCTTTTTTGATAAGCATGGAGGAATTTATTCGGTAAACGTGTTTCCATCGTAGTTTATGCGCATTTTATCTTATCGGATAAAAAGTTTATCCTACTCGAATGTGTGCATAAGTAATAATTTATGCGCATCTTGGCGTTTCCATCCAGCATTTTTTTAATGCGATATTCCAAAATGCGTATAAAAATAGGTGGATGGAAACATGTCCTACAAATGTCAGTTGCATTCACAACTTCTCTGCTGTGGCCTCATGAGATAGTAAAGTGCCCATTGAATGCAAACTTCAAAATCTCACCAGAAGTAATAATCATTTAAGTACTTTTTACAAACTATTTTATGAACACTGTGAATTCATACAGAGTAGTCTTTTCACATACTGTTTGTATCTACTATATAGTGGGAAAGCATGCAATTTCAGGGCCAAACAAAGTCAGTTTAATTAAAGCAAACTAGTTTACCCAATATTTGTTCCCTTTAGTGTATTTGTATGCTTATTTAAATATTGCATCATTAGCATAGCAAAACCAAACAATATTCAAATCATTTCTGAGTCAAATAAACAAAGTCATTGTTTAACTCAAGACACTTACTCATAGAAGGTAACCGTTCAGGACAGGGCAGGTTCTGAGCATATGTGAAGTTCTCAGGGAGGTATGTGGTTGGCTGAGCGATATACTCGCTAGAGTTATTTCCATCTGGATAATCTGTTAAAATGAAGACAGACAGATACACATTAGATTCAATGTGACTTACTATTTCCAGTTTATTTCCATAGTGTGACTTATCAGTTTGTTTGGTGTCTAATGCCATGCCAGCTTCTATGGCTATTTTCATGGCGAGAAAAATTATGGCTGAATTACATAAAGTTTTTTTTTTTTTTTTGCTAAAAACTATAACTTGGCTTAACTCTATTAAAAATCTCTTTAAGAATTAACTGAATAAAGTTCTCTCACAGGGTTAAAACCAGCACAATCTAATAAAACATGACTTATCAGTAAAATGATATTCGATGAGATAGAAGGTGGGGTGGCACTTGATTTTATCCACTGGGAATTGACTAGACGGTGAAGAATTTGAATGAGAGTGTCAATAGTGTCAATATTGGTTAAGATCATTAACAGCCTGTAGAGTCTATGACACGAGAGAATGTGTGTTTCAGAAAAGTTATTACATTTATTTTATTATTGGGTTTTTTTGTGCTGTGGAACAACACTGATGAATATTTCACAGTGAGACCAGGGACATTCATTAAGTGAGGAAATAAGGTCAAATTGACTTCATGTTGCCTTTGAAGCCAAGAAACAGGATCTATTAAGTCAAAATACTTCCCTTCCTGACTCATGGACAGTCTGCATAGTGTAATTTCCATCATGATTTTCATTGATTTATTTATCCATGTGGACAGCAGTGCATGTGCAAGTGATTTGAGCACTCAAAAACAAAAGTCTACTAGGTAAGCGTGTTCATCCATGCTTAAGCTTAATAGTGTACAGTGTACACACTGAAAGAATTACATGCTCAACTGTGCACTACATAAAACAATTAAGTATACCAAACTGAACACAAAAGTTTTCAGTTTAAGGATCAGTCTGGCCGATGTTACTATGAAAGGATGTTCACTCTTACCTGTGCCGTTGAGAGTACTGTTCTTATTGGTGTATAGCCTGATCATGTGACCAATGGTCCGCACATTGTCTCGTAACATGATACCCTGAGCCTGTACCATGAAGAAATATGTGTTGACTGAAACAGAGAAAGAGAGAAAGAAGAGTATGTAATTAAATATGTAACCATGACAGAAATATGCAAATTTCCACACTGTATGCGACAGCCAAATTGAAGGCTTTTGTTTTGAATGATCTCTTCCTCTCAAAGAAAAGCTCTTAAGAGCAGCATTGGGAGAAAATGGCAAATGTTGAAACTACAAGCTCCTATCATTGTAAGCGTCAATGGCTGACTGTGGTTTAGCCTTGATTCTTGTCAGTATAATGCGGTTTTAATTTAACTACTACACAAAGGTTGTGTCAGCAGTCCATATATGAGGAGAAATGAACCGAGATCAGCAAAATGTCTACCGCTGAATTTCAATTACAGGTATATAGGGAAGTCTGTACAGAGTTTCACATCCTCTGATGGGAAAAACTATATGCACATAAGTGTAAACTCATGGCATTTGTGTAGACCAATCTAAATGAGAACATCTTTTGGTTACTGCATATAAAGGACAAGTTTTACACCTAAATAATATACATGGTTTACAGGGTATAATAACAATAATGAGTTGTTCTTTGCCTGTAAATTCTAGTGATAAGCCATAAATTAGATGACATTTATATATTATAACATTATCAGCAGTGGCCAATAACTGTAACTAACAATTAACAGGAGACTGAAATGCAAGTGTACATGTCTCGCCCTCTAAAATTTTGTAGTGAATTTTGAAGAAATATTGTAAAATTAAAACATTCGTACCAATGTTCTACATTTCTCATATAAACTGTGTTTTGGTTTTAAATAAAATTAAACATATATATGTGAAAAGTGGCCAAAAGTATACGGACATCGAACACCACACCCATTTTTGATTATTTACCATTTCATTTCAAACCCATAAGCTTTAATAAAGGAGTTTGTCCCCTTTTTGCTGCAATAACAGCAATTCCAAAACAAAAATAATTGTAATACAATCTAGAAATGAAAAAAAAAAGGTTTATTTGGCGGTCATTTCTATAAAAAACATTAGCTTTGCTGTGTGGAAACTGCACCACAGCAGGTAGATTCCCAATGCTGATACAAATCTTAAAGCCAGAATATAAACAGCAGCCATTAATGGTAGAAAAAATTAACTCCAAGCCTAGGGACAAAAAAAACACATTGGTTCTTCCTAACCGCCCAGAGCTCTTCATACATTAGACACAGTCCAGTGAAGGCCGGTCAAACAACGGTGAGGAAAAAACATTACCTTTCTTGGGCACTGATTATACAAACACAGCAAGAGCTATTAAACAGGATTTGGCTGTGTGTTGTCGGTGTAGTGGCATGTGTTGGAGGGTTGCCTGGATTTCTAGATAAAGATTTTAGCACAGACACCGAAAGAGAGATCTGTTTCATGTCCACAAATCAACACAAAACTGTAATTGTCAAGAAGGCTGTGAAATCCCTTATTTTTTCAAACGTCTATAGGGACAACAACAGTCAGGTTGAAAGTTATTTATTACAGCTTGTTATAAGCAACTTAACATTTGTGTAGACATTCAGTTAAGCAAATCAAAACAAACTGCAAATGGGTTAAGATACACTTCAGTTGTGAGAGCATCCAATAGAGTACACTTTCATGACTGTTCAACACTTTGTAGTAATGCTAAAATAAACACATTACTTTAAAGTACATTTAACATCATGTCTTAATTTTTTGTCAACATTTGTGCTTTAGCAGCATGTTAGTCAACAAGACATAGGCTATAATTTTGCCTGTACTGCGTTATTTGATATTACATTTAAAGATAATGCATTTTAAATTAACTAAATAGCAACTTCATTCTTACAAATGTGTAATTATGAGTATATCTGATTACACGACATAAAAGTTTTAAATGACACTGAAGTATATTTTACTTTATCATAAATGCTTGCTGTATTCCGTAGAACATTTTAAGCATGTTTAAAAGACAGATATGAAAAGCAAAAACAAATGTGAATATGAAACTACATGTAAAGCTGTAGGCTACTTAAGTCCAACCAAAGTTAAACTAACTGCATTTAATATAAAGTTTAACTATAATCATTTTTATTTAATAGTAAATAACATGCACTTATGTGCCCAAGAACATAACATTCAGTTCTTAAGTATATTATTTTTGTAATAAAAATTTTAAAGTATGCTTTTTCAGAAGGGTATATATATATATATATATATATATATATATACAGCTATTATACTACTACAGTGTAAACAGTATTTGTAATGAAAATATTGCAGATGATGTACTTCATTTTTATTGGAATTAGGACACCAGTTATGATATATAAATGCATTTAGGGTGGAATACTTCACGCCAAATACTACTTTGCTTTAAAGAAAACCATGTGCTAATAAGCAACCATACACGGTTATAGCTGTGTTTACTGTATTCTTCACTGATAAATTTCTATTTTTGAAAACCATGATAAATTAGGCTGAGAGGGAAATAAACGTACCTTAGTAATGAAGTTTATGATAGGCCCAGATCCAACAAGAGCTTTACATGAACACAATAACGGCCCATAATTCAATATACCTCTAATACACAAACTTGGACAGAACAGTTGCTGGCTAAGGAGGGCATAAACCTAGCAATAAACCATTTAATGGTGGATTCAGTGGCCAAATCTGATTTAATTGTGGGCTCTAAACACATCGGCTGCGTCCCAAAACCTAGTGAGCCGCCTACCCAGACAGCATTGTTTGTTATTACAGCATCACTGTATAATGGCTGTTTAGTTAGGCAGCTCACTGGGTTTTTAAACACAACCTGTCACTAGTGCTTGTTTGGGAGGTGATGATCAGTATCTGGAGTCAGTGATGAATGAAACACGATTAACACGTTTAATCGCATCACTCTAAATGAGCGATGCTGGCGAGTTATCAGACGCACTTACCTATTCCAGGAGCCACATAGATGAAGTAGAGGCAGGTCGTGGACATGGAGAAGAAAAAGATGAAGGCCATTAAAGAGCGGTTGGACAACCGCATCAGCCGCCTCCACTTCCACATTTTATCTCGGCTACTAGCTATCCGTCACTCCCATAAAAACACGCAGATCGGAGAAAAGAGACGCAGTTTGGCGCGGTGAAACGGTCATCCGTGGGAAATGCGGTGCTAAATCAGGGTGCTGGTAAAGTCCGCATCGTTCATTCAAAGGGATGCAAGGCCGCAGTGCTGGCTCGATCTCTCAACAAAGTCAAGAAATTTCCAGATCAAAAAATAAATAAATAATAAAACGTGCTACATCAAACGGCGTCCGGGCTCGGCGTGCGGTCAACGCGATGCATTTTGTTCGGTGTTGCTGCTGGTTTAGTGTCCCGGCTTGTTTCTAGTAAGCGCAGACACGCCTCGTCGCGTTGATGATGATGATGATGATGTTTGGAAATGATGAAGGGAGTGAAAGTGGTGGTGGTGGTGATGATGATGATGATGAGGGACCTGCCCTTCCTCCTTCTTCCCCCTCTCTCTCTCTCTCTCTGGAAAATCCCCCCACGCTCCAGCGGTCAGTCCTCCGACACGGCGGCGTGAAAAGGCGCTCGAGCCGCAGAGGAAACCGCGGTGACCGGGATGGGAGTGGGAGAGACGAGCGAAACGTGACGGCGCTCGACCGGGATTCCTTCGATTTCGGTTCTGCTGTCGGTGCAGGTGCAGACACCGTTTCCGGTAGGTGTGACCTACAAAATGGCTGCCAGTGAGTGGCGTCATGATGGTTCACGCTAAAGGAATGTTTTCAAAATAAAAGTCTCGACAAGCCACTGAAGTTGCGCAAAAGTATCCAACATTAGATAAAAAAAAAACCCCAAGGCTGACAGAAATACATAAATATATATCCTAACTAATTTACAATCTAAGCAAAATATCCACTGACAGAGGTGCTTAAATATTTAATATTTCTGCTTTAATTCTTGGCTTCTTTTTTTAGCGTAATTTTGATAAACATGTTTTGAGCGCCTTGCTATGAAACTATTTTATTCAGAGCTCCATCTATTAATAATGTGCAACAAATGCAAGGAAATCAGTAGCATAAAATATGTACATTTGAGCTACTGTTTTCCAACTTTAGACAGTCCTGTCTCTGATTTTTTTTTTTTTTTCAAAGCTGTCGTAGCTTTTGTTAAAGTATTGTTAAAACTGGAAAACATTAGATCAAATGCCATTATTTTACTCCCAGCCCTATATGTCTACACAAATATTCGTAAAAGTATTAAATAACAATAATAATAATAATAATTATTATTATTATTATTATTACTATTATTATTATTATTATTATTATTATTATTATTATGTAGCCGGAAACGGTACGCACACCTCTAAAAAATAAAATAAAAAACACAACACAACTGCTGTGTGATGCTTCAGTGACCAGTGATGCTTCAGTTTAGGTGTGATTTATTTCACCGTATTGAATTTTAAAACAAGATAACAACACTAGAGTGCCGTTTGTTCTATATGAATATTAATGTACTAGTGCAAAACAGTTCATTTGTTTTACAATGTTATAATGTTAAATTAATTATTTCTCTTATGCTAGATAAAAGGTTTATAGCAGGTGAAAACAGTGATTAACCATCAGTAATGTCAAGGACGGCGTTACTATATACCAATAAAGCTCATTTGATTGTTGAGAATAATGATTTGTCAATCACTGTGTCACACCCCCCACCACACACAACACACTACACCACACTCACCATTTGGGGCGATATTGTGGCGATCATTATGTGGAAGTACTTTAATGTGCCAGCCTTCTGATTCATTAGCCACAGCGCGAAATAGCTAGAAGAATAACAAAGTGAAGTAACTATTTGTGAAAACTGTTTGTGATTATTTATGACATTAAATTATAATATTATGATAACAAATACCAGTTAACGGACTGTTTTGTACAGGTAAAATAACTGGAAATGAATGACACCGGAAACACGAAATGTCCGCACCCTCGGGTTATGGGGACAAGTATTTAAAGGTACAGATGTTGATCAGTGCTAGAGACCCCCAGCGAACCCTGTGAAGCTGGAACTTACTTGCAAGGGTTGTGCTGTGGGTGCGTTAGCGCCCCAAACGGTGGTTGTGTTGTGTTGTGTTGTGGTGTAGTGTGTTGTGTTTTTTTGGGGGGGGTGTCACAGTGATTGACAGCAGGGGGCGGGTTGGTTAGTCCCTCTCATCAAATGAGCTGCAGGGTTTATAGCAACCCCACCCGACCCCGCCCTTCGGATTCATTACTGTTAATCACTGTTCACACCTGCTATAAACCTAGCTACAAAACAAATTTAGCAAAACATAAACTATTTTGCAAAGCATATTACTATTGAACGGCACAATCAACTGTATCTGATTTAAACATTCAAGTAAATCATACAAGTGAAGCATCAGCAGTTCTGTGAAGTTTTTTAGAGCTGTGTGTTCAAGCCTCTATGGTTCAAGCCCTTGTTAAGAGTGTTACTGTTTGTTTTCACAGAACTAACTGTATGCAATGTACATTGTTACATAATTAAATCAGAATTCATTTCTGTGTGGTAGGCTATCTTAAAAATGAAAAATAATCTATATTCTGATATTGGTCATATACAAAAATAGTATTAATTAAATGTCACACCATGTTTCATAAGCCAAAAGGGTCCTTAATGAAATCATCACTTGACAATAAAGGACTTTTTTGTGTGTGTAAATACACATGATTGATTCTGAAGTCTCAAAAGAGTTTTGTATGAAATGGTATACCTCGTAATTTGTTTAAGATGTTATCTATTCTTCCTGGTTTTATATTTCCTCACCATGGCGTTTAAACATAATCGTACTATCATATACACTAGCTCACTATACTATACCAGTAGCTGTGTTGTTTTAATATAAGTATCTACAGAGTAACTCATTTTTTTAAATATTTTAAACTAGGACTTCAGGAATTTATTTTCTCTTTAATTTTACTACTATGGTCAATTAAAATATTCACTTTGAGTTCACATTCAGTACTTTTTAAGTACCTTATTAGACAGCTCTTCGCTCTTCAGTCTCAACACCCTTCACACATAAAATAGAATCACACATCAACCACCATCTACATATTATTAAACTAACACCAGTGTTCCAGATAATATTTCTGTGGAACACATTCTGACTGAATAATATGAGCTTGAGAAAGCTATAATGATCAGATAAAATTAGCAAAATTAAGGTAAAATTAGACTTTCCAACAATAAATTCTGACTTTCTTCCTGTAAGTAGCACAAAAACTAATACCAGGTACGATAGGCGCAAGACCTCAGCTCAAGGAAATTGTCATCCCATTTTCATCCAAGGTCATTCCAAGGTCCTACAAACAAAATGTTCCAGATTTCATATTTCAGAAACCAGGCTTTTAGGGCTGCTGGAAGAATGCCAGCTGGCAAAGTGCCTTTAACAGCTGATACACCACTGGAGATCAAGGTGAAAATGGAAACCAAAGGACACCTGGGAAATGAGCTTTTTTTTTTCTTTTGGGGTATGACTTTTAATGTTTGCATTGCACAGGACAGATAGGAAAGGAACAAATAACTGAACTGGGGTTATAACAATGTGTTGGAAGCTTTTATCTAAAGCTATTTACAGACTAACCAAACTGTCCCTCCAGAGTAATTGAGGTTTATGTTACTGGGGAGAACATGATAAGACAGGACTGCTATCAGCTTCTGAAATGGTCCTAGTTCACTACAGCATTAGTCAGGTCACAACACAGTCAAGATATCACTAGTGATTTACTATTTTCTGCAGTCTCAGAAAAGATTGTTTCTAAAATGAACAGAATTGGACTGCATAATAGCTTCATATTGGTCTGTATGTAGTAAACATCTAACAATAACTAGTTAATCTAGGGTAGTTGTGGCCTAATGGATAGAGAGTTGGCCTTATAACCCGAAGGTTGTGGGTTTGAGTCTCAGGTCCGGCAAGGATTGTAGGTGGGGGGAGTGAATAACCAGCATTCTCAATACCATGACTGAGGTGAGACCCTTGAGCAAGGCACCAAACCCCCAACTGCTCCCTGGGCGCTGCAGCATTGGCTGCCCACTGCTCCGGGTGTACGTTCACTACTGTGTGCATGCACTTGGATGGATTAACTTCAGAGCACAAATTCTGAGTATGGGTCACCATACCTGGCCCCTGCCTTATTAATAAATGTTGCAAGTTCACCTCAACCATTAAACACAGGTGTGCTTTTTTCTCCAGGTGTTTTATTATTTTTTATTATTATTTATACATTTTATTATTATTATTAAAACACAGTGAACACAATCACTTGTAATTAAAAGTCTTTACATATAGTGATAAGATAAACGTTCTTTGTTTGCAAAAAATCTGTAGGAAATTTAGTTGCTTTTGGTAAACTGGACACTGCAAAGCCTATGTCTTACCTTTAGATGGAGACACTGCACACTAATGCTGTATAAACCTCCATGAAGCCATCTTTTGCTGCACAGTCACAACTTCAATCAAATAATCAATGCTGTCATTTCCTTTATAAATCTCACAGGAGAAAAAGTAAGTAAACATACAGATAAAAATATGCATTTAACTAGCAAATCTCTAAAGGGTAAATCATATGCAATAATATTGATTGTCTGTTATCTTTTGATATGGTTCCTTTTGGACCAGCTCTCCTAAGGCTTTTGAAAGTGAAAAGATACAATGGTCTAACTTTCATAAAATGAGGCTGTTTGTCCACAGCCTGATTTGAATTTCAAATAACAACTTCATATTACAGGCTACAGCACACAATAAAGTCGTTAGTTTAACAGCTCCTCAGTAACTGTGATTCCACAGGTACATAATTAAATTCACACTCTGAAATATGAGCTCTGAAAAAAAACAATCAAGATTTATCTGTAAAATCAGTAGCTGGGGCTCTGGTTAAAGCATCTACCAGCAAAATAACTTTCTGCAACTAACCAGCCAAACCATGACCTCGAAAGTCTGTAGTGAAATAACCTAGATAGTTTTATTAATAAGCTACTGGCTATAAAACTGCATCTACACAATATCTTGTACATAATTCTCACAAGGACAAATGCATAATTAGCTCAAATCAAATCCACTGGCCAACTTTTGCAGATGTGAGGTCTGGTTTGAAAAAAGTGTTTTGGACTGATTGCCTCTATAACTCTGCAGTTTCACAGTTTCACTTGTAATAATAATAATAATAATAAAACCTTTCCAATTCCCTGAAACCAGTGCCCTTCCTTTCAAACCAGTTTTTTTTTTTTCCCTGAACATGTCTACTGTAAACAGTACACAGAACACGGAAACTATTTCAGCTATTCAGCTGAAAGAACCTGCAGTGTTAGTTATTGCTGAGCTGTTATTTGAGTTGTTTGGACTGTTATCATAAAATGGCAGAAGGCAGTATTTCAGTGGGACAGGACCAGTTCACCTGTCCAGTGTGTCTGGATCTACTGAAGAATCCAGTGACCATTCCCTGTGGACACAGTTACTGTATGAGTTGCATTACACGCTGCTGGAATCAGGAGAATCAGAGGGGAGTTTACACATGTCCTCAGTGCAGACAGACCTTCAGTCCAAGACCTGCCTTATGTAAGAATGTGGTGTTTGCTGAAATGGTGGAGAAACTGAAGAAGACTAAACTAGAAACTGCTGTTCCTGCTGGTGCCTCCTGTGACCGTCATGAAGATTTTCGTTCAAGTAAACCAAACAAAGTGATCAATGTCACTGGACGAGTGCAGCAGATGATCTGTCCTCAACATTATAAAGAACTGGAAATCTACTGCCGGACTGATCAGATCTATATTTGTTACTTGTGTGCAGTGGATAAACACAAACACCACAATACTGTAACAGCTATAGATGAGAGGACAGAGAAACAGGTAAATACAAAAATCACTATTGGTTGTTGTTATTTTACGTTGTTATTTTCATTATAAATGTTATAACTGCTTCACTCGCTTTTTTTTTCTGCGTGACATTCTGTCATTGGATCTGTCAGTGGTTTCTGTTCATATTTTTGGTGCTTACCAAAGTTGACTTTCCTGAAGTAACTTATCGGTCTGAATTGTTCAGAGGTCAATACTGCATAACCTCAGACGCAGACAGTCCCGCTACATCTCTGCGGAACTCACATTGCTTGCATTATTCTGTTAAAAAACAACTGATTTCATTCAGAAAACGACATTTCTTAGCTTTACAGTTATTTCTTTGTTCAAAGAAACATCTGGAGCAAACACGAAGAGACTTCCAGCAGAGAATCCAGCTGAGAGAGAAAGATCTTCAGGAGCTGAGAGAGGTTGTGAAGACTCATAAGGTGAGTTGGCAACTGGTGGAAAAGTTACATGGTCATATAAACTCTCCTCTAAGCAGCGAGGAGCCCAGTCCAGTCCCACTGAAGCTCACCGTGTAATGTGTCCTAACAGCGCTCTGCAGAAAAAGCAGTGCGAGACACTGAGAGGAACTTTACTGAACTGATGTGCTCCATTGAGAGAAGCCGATCTGAGGTCACACAGCTGATCAGAGATCAGGAAAAAGCTGCAGTGAGTCGAGCTGAAAGAATCATGAAGCAACTGGAGCGGGAGATTGATGATCTGAGGAGGAGAGACACTGAGCTGGAGCAGCTTTTACAAACAGACGATCACATCCATTTTCTTCTGGTAACAGAGCTTGAGAAAAACAGGACTGTGATCTAGAGTTGTCTCAATCTGTCTTTATAATGTTTTTTTTGTCTTTTTTGTCTTTGTATGGGTTTCTGTAGAGTGTTGAGTCTTGCTCTGTTCCTCCACAAACTACTGATGTTCCCAGAATCACAGCCAATTCTCACCTCTTATATGATGATGTGGGAAAATCTGTCCTTCTGCTAAAAAACAATCTTGAGGGTTTCTGCAAAGAAGTGGTAGGCAAGATATCTTGTACAGGTAAAGTACTGGAGGCGTTTGGAAATCTAAAAGTGATGTTTCCAACTGAGTCACTTAAAAAGATATAACAAATGTTTTATTTTATTTATTTTTTTTTTGAAGCATCTAATGAGCCTTTTACATATTACTTTACATGTGACTTTTTTTCTTTATGTAAAAATAATACTTTAAATGTCTGTTGGTTTCCATAGTGCCAGATATTGAGATCATTTCCACTTCTGAGGAGAGAATACAGTGTAAGCTTTACCGATAAAATGCACTCACAATGACATTTGATACCTCCATTAATACTCGTTAAGCTCATGCAACATTTTGTTTCATTATGTGATTAATCAGATCCTTCACATGCATTTGCTGTGCACTATTCTAAATCAGCTGTCCCATTTGGGAGTAAATCTAAAACTTTGTTTTCTTCAGTATCACATTTTCATCCAAAAACTATATCAGGGGTTTGTTTTAAAAGCTTTAATTATTTCTTCACTCTGACAGTGTGACATAATATATTTCCTTTCCTCTACAGCACCACGGCAACAGTCCTGGGGCGCAATAGGGTTACCAACTGATCGTCCCCAAAAGGCATGGTCACAAAGCAGATCCTTGTCGGATTCAAAGTACTGGCAATTCACAGAATAAAAGTCACAACCCAGACACTCCACATTGCCAGGATCATGTGTCAGACCCTCCACAGCACCAAAGTAATGGCCTAGACCATTGCTGACTTCTGCTCACCAAGGCGGAGAACATTTCTTATGCTGCTCAACTGCTGTGTTAATGGAATGGCTGCACAAAATTAGTTTATAGCCGCAGCATATGATTTTTATTGTTTGTTTGTTTAAAATGAACACAAACGCAATTCAGAAAAATATTCCTATTATCGGTATATTCCTATTTTTCTTTGGAAATCTGCAATCTATCTATCTATCTATCTATCTATCTATCATAGATAGATAGACAGATAGATGGATAGATAGATAGATTTATTGATAAATTTACTAGGATATTATCATCTTTGTATAACTTTATAAATGTTACAGGAAATATATTTACCATTTTTTCAGGTGTTTATATATATATATATATATATGTGTGTGTGTGTGTGTGTGTGTGTGTGTATCCAATTATGTATCTAGAGGTTTGGTAGTGGATTTTTTTAAATTATTTGAATTATTTTTAGTATCTGTTTTCTTTTATCTTTTGTCAATCCAGTTGTTTTTCTATTTAGATGAATTATTTGTAACTGAAGTGCAAAGTTGGTTAATGTGGTTAATAAAGATTTCTTATTCACTTACTCTAGCGATCTGTTCTCTGTGTAATAAAATATCCAGTTATGCAGTGTTTTACTTAGTGAGAAACCTGTGCAAACCATTCAGACCATGAGTGAACTGTAGAAATGAATCTAATTGAATTGAGAATCAATTCACACCTAGGCTGCATCCAAAATTGCATACTCTTTTGAGTAGATAATTTGTAATCTGGGCATACTTCATTTTTCATGTTATCACATGACCAACCATTTTCAGATGCGTAGGGAATGCGATTTCGGATGCAGCG
>JAFVLL020037257.1:0-17500 GCA_021397915.2 Tor tambroides | reverse complement strand
TGATCTCTGTAGATTTATCCCAGCCTTTCATGCACATATGTTTTGGTCCTGTATATAAGAGCTTCTGTTCTGATTCATGAATTGTTTTTGAGACTGTCTTTGGTTGCTTAGGTTAATTGATCTCCCTTTGCCCATTGATAGCCATTTTTGGAATTACTCCCGTATCATATAATCAAAGACACAATCGGATTGTATAGCTTTTATCATGCTCTTAGCCAAATGACTAATATTGCTGAAGTGGAAGGATCAGAGGCCTCCATCTCCAATGGATTTGTGATGTCCTCTTTTTTCTAAAGTTGGAGAAAATAAAACATTCTAGAGGCTCAGCTAACCAGTTTAATAAAACTTTAATATTATTTTTTCTAAATTAAACTCTATTGTATTATACTGATTGTGCATTTTCATTGTTTTCCTAAGCCACACTTTTATTTACCCTTTTTAACTATTTTTATTTATTTTTATTATTATTAATATTATTATTATTTATCTATTGTATTATTAATAATCTATTGGATTATTAAGTTGATCTTGTTTTTTGTTCTGCTTTTTCTTTTTTGTCTTAAAACACATAAATAAAATTTGAAGAAAAAACTGTCTTTGTGCAACAAAAATTCAATCAGCGCAAGTGATTCACAATCTACGCACAAAATGAGAGAGAAATATACCGAGTGCAACAGAAAAAAATAGTGCATATGATCTTTACAAACTATATAAGAATTATTTACATAACCAAATGGATTCATCCACTGGCTGTACTCTGCATCAGAATCGATTCTACTGGGACATCGCCCAGCGTTGTGAAAACATAAATTCCAGTGCTTTATCCAATATATACCACTGTTTCAGCCTTGTTTTTGGTTTGTTTTAAGTGCTTTGTCGTGTGTTTTTCTATGCTTTGTCAGATAGTGTACTCATGCAGATGTGTTTTGTGTGTGTTTTGTTTTCATGCATGCGTGATGCACTTTCACTTTGCGTTTGTTCAAATTTCCAAAGAAACATGCTAATTGGTGGTTCAAAAGACCAAAACCTATGTTTATTGGTTGAATAGATGACAGTTTGAACCAATCTGGGCACGGGGGTGGGACTAAGCATCAAAAATCATTCCTGTTTGGAACAAAATGGGTTTCTTTTGACGAATCAATGCTGATCAAAATGTGATGACCTTCACTAAGGAGCCTCTGAAATGCAATAACAACAAAACCAGAGAATCTCCTCTTTATGAGACTTTCAGATTTTAAAGGGGTCATATGACGTTGCTAAAAAGAACATTATTTTGTGTATTTGGTGTAATGCAATGTTTACCTGGTTCGTGGTTCAAAAAACCACATACTGTACATTATTGTTGCTCCTCTATGCGCCACCTTTCTGAAACGCGTCAATTTTTACAAAGCTCATCGTTCTGAGAGGCGAGGCATGCTCTGATTGGCCAGCTATCCAGTGCGTTGTGATTGGCCGAATACCTCAAGCGCGAGAGACGGAAATGTTACGCCCCTCACTGTATTGTGATGGCCTTTCCTGGCACAATGAGACTAAAACAATAAAACCCATTACAAACGAGGCATTTGTTGCATCCTGTAGGGACATAATTACTGGTTATAATGACTTATACTGTCTTTTTACGCGTCGCGTTGCATCGCACCGTGTAAACATTACCATGTCTGCATTTGTGATCGGAGAAACGACGAACAACAAGCACTACTCTACACTGCTCAAAACTTGCGTTTGAATCATCAGTAGCAGAAACGTACTTACAGGCTGTGAGTCAGAAGCGTCAGACTGTCCTTGCAAAGTTGGAATTGCCCCACTTTATAGAAACAGCATTTGTGCAAGCCTGCAAGCAAGGCTACTCTCCTGCCAGGTTCAGGAAATAGTCCTCCGTAAATTGTGCCGTACACAGTCTAATATTTGGGTTGAACTGTTCTGGAACAGTGTTGTAAATACAACTTAACCACTGATTTCTAGTTGTGTCCTCTTTTGGAAGCCCAAACAAAGTACTTTCACTTTCACAACGAAGCACAGCGTCTCCAGGACATGGCGCAGGCAGCAACAACAATACTACAGCAAGAATAAAAATCACACCCCCTTTCTTTCCGTAAGCATTTGGGCGGTGTTTCGCAAATCTCCCCACACTGTGACGTAGACATGTGGAGGCGTGTTTAAATGAGCCGTTTTAGGTGGGCATGACAGAGTCTTAACTTTTATAAAGAATATCTCTTTGGTTTTGAGATTAGTCTTTGCAACTTCAGGAATCTTATCTATGCACAAACAGCTTGTAACACTCCAAAGAGAAAGGGAATCTTGGAATCGCATCATATGACCCCTCAGATTTTAAAACATTTAAAACAGTTTTTTTTGTGCCAAGGGGAGCTGTCTCGGTCTTTGAGGAAAATTAACAACTTTAAGTCCTTTATTGTCTTGTACATTGATGGCAACTTGATATTTGGTTATCACACAAGGACATTTACTTAAGTCATAAGTTAAATAATATAATTAAACCCAAAAGACGCAACTGATACTTATGTGTAGGGAATGCCTAACCAGAGAGACAAAAGGACTGCATTAAAAAAAAAAAAACATTCTTTCTGAATTCTCAGAGCAGTGACTCTTTTAAATGTTATTGCTGAGAATGTCATTCTTCTTCTGTAAAACAGTATCTCAGAAGTGTCTTGTTTTGATGACCAACAGTTTCTGTTTGAAAGGCATGGCTACAGCAGGACACACACGCGCACACACACACACACTGGAGAGATAAAAAATAAATAAAAAAAGACAGGATCCAAACATCCATACAGCACTTTTCTGGATTCTGTCCTCTGTATCCTCAAAACAAAATGGTTTTTCTTATGCTCCTTATTTGAATGTTTTTTTGTTTGTGTGTATTCACTTTTGTATATTGTGCTTTCATGTTTATGCTTTGTAAAGCACATGTTGTTATTATTAGTAGACCTACAACTGTGACTTGTAGCCTATGCCGAGGCTGGTCATGTAACTATGATAATATGGCGGTGTCCATGAGGGGGCGACCGGCTCCATGTGAAATAAACAGCTTTTTCAAAAAAAATGCCTTAACTTTGTACATCATGTTAGTAAACATAATTTTAATAATATTTCTGTAGGGTTTTTTTTTCTTCATATTAAATTATTTTAATTTGAGCAAAAATCACCTTTAAAAACTGCATGATCATGCAAGAAAACTGATCAACACGCAAATTATTCAACTTGATACAGTGAAACAGTTTGACACGTGACTGTGATTGTGGTTTTTTGATTATCGGCGAAAGTAAGGGAGACTAGAAGATCCTGCCTTACCGGAAAATATAGCCTACAGTAGCCTAACGTTAAATGAAGATGTTACTTCCCGCGACATTTGGGGCCACACACAAACATTCAACCTGTTATACAAGGCACGTTACACGGCACAAGATCTGAAAAACACCCAGCGTCTGTTTTTTTGGTATTGTTTTGATGGTTCACGTTGCTCAGTCCGACCCTGCTGAGCTCGTTTTAATGAATGAGTGTGTGCTGGAGTGGGTGGACTCCTCTGTGTCTGTGTGTTAAACTGTTTTGTATTCCGTGCTGGTCTCTGTTGTCAACAGCCGATCTAAATTTAGCCTCACGTGAGGCAGCAAGAAACAGGGGGGTAATGCTGCTCTAAAAATATCCCCGTTCCTATCGCTTCATCCTTCTCTCCATCGCCCTTCTCTAGAACTTTTCTTCGTCGTCTCTCTTTGACGTAGGCCTACTTACGTTGTTAATCATGAACATCGAATGCATTAAATTTCTAGTTCTCTTGACCATTCTTTGCCCGTTGAAATAACTGTAATTTAGTTCTGTTTCTACCTCTGCTCCAAAACCTAGTAATCCGCCTGCTGCTTTTTATTTTTGGTGTTTCCAAAGACGTTTCTCGTTGCTTTTTCAGCATATCATGCATGAGCGCTGGTATAATATATAGCTACCAGCAATAATTTATAATAGGAAAATACCTATCAGCTTAGTAGGTTCTTCCTCTGTGAAAAATATAGCCTGTGCAATCATGGTTCAGGGGCCTTTACACAGAAAAAGTAGTGGAATGAAAAATAGTGTAGCCTTGTGTGTGTGTGTGTGTGTGTGTGTGTTTGTTTGTTTGTTTTTTTAAGTTGAACTAGCCTATTTAAAAGTTAAAAACTAAAATTTGTGAAGAATGTTGAATGTTGTGCAATAAGAATGTTGAGATGCAGCAAAACACATCAATCTAGCAAATGTTTACAGCAGGCTACATAGAAAAACATTGAAAAAGCAGCACAGTTGGTAATGTGTTTTGTGGTAACAACCTTTACCTGATCATTTCTATGGGGAAAGTGAAAAGAAATATTGTCTACTTCACTTCAAATAAAGCAAATACATAAATACAATTAAAAGAAGCATAAGTGCTCTCTTGTAAAATAATAATAATAATAAAAGTCTTTTTCGTCCACTGATATATAAGTTTCGGTTGCATGTAATCAATTTCAGTAGACTTTTCCAATATTATGTTGCTAAGATACTACAATAAGCTTAAAATACTTATAATTTAGGCTGATTACTTTAATTTACTCTTTTTTTTTTTTGGCTACACTTTTTTAATTGAACTTTTCACTAGTAAATAAAATGTAAATGTAATTATAATCAACATTTGTTTCAGTAACTTCACAGAGCATGTGAGCATGTGGTGCATTCTGGGATTGCCTTGTCAGTAAATGACATTGCAGTGTTGCCTTAGATCTTGACTAAAACAAGCTGTCTTAGGAGGGAGCATAATTAGGCTAGCTAGCTTTTGGAACAGCTTTGCTGTCAAGAAACTGCCAGCTCACTATACGGTTTTATAGCAAAGCATCTGACACTTACTCTGAGACAAATAGTTTAGTCTTGATTTAGGGCATTGAGTTATAATTTCCTGTTGAGCTATAAACTGTGTACGCTGCGCATTTCCTAGTTTTTCCTCACAGATTTTCTCCTGGAGGTGCATTTGTATATGCGTGAGTGTGTGCATGTGTGGGCTGCTCAAGCGCACGTGCTGCTGTTGAGAGCATTTTATCAATTGAACCAATGACGCACGTTTGTCTCACAGTCGCCAGCCAGCAAACACACATTTACACACACACTGCTAATATACAACTACTGGACTAGCGCACACATCTGCACACATCTGTCAAACACACACTGTAATGATTTGAATATCTGGGCCACTCTTCATGCTACATTAAACAGCACTTTTAGATCTACAATCAATATTGTAATTAATTTACATGCATTATATGTAGTATAAACTCTGTGTTATTGTATGTGAATTTATAAAGGAAATGGTTTGAAATACAGAAAATGCAAACAGATGAGTCCAAATAGATTAGGTTTAAATTAGGAACTGAATCAGGATGCACATGTACCTCCAAGTTTGTGTGTTTGCTTCTCATCTTACTGCGTCGATAAGAAATGTCACATGCAGATAAACAGCCTAGTCGCCATGGTGATGATACTTTAAATCCACATGCATCAGTGTCTTTCGATGTTTGCTGTTCAGACATCTGCTTTGCATCTCACACACACAATAGAAAACTGTCTTCATGGTACAGTATAAGCTAACTGCCTTACAGTATAAGTTAACTGATGTCGAAATCAAATCTAATATAGCATTGCAATTAAAAGACTTTAGAGTTTATGAATTGCTGACTCATTCCAGCAGTTAAGTGTTGATACAGCTCTCACTCCACATTAAAGTTATGTACTGTCATAAGTCAAATGAAGTGGGTCAGGAATGAAATGCAATGTCAGGAACTGACAGCATAGGCCTATTATCTGGCAGGATTAAGATTACAGCAAATTACAGCTTTAGAACTTCACAGAGATATTCTGCAGATTTAGAGTATTACAAATGGTATATGTAAAACCTTATCATTACTTGGCAGCTTTATACAAAAATGGCCTTGTCACACTGGATTTGAAGTTTTATCAAAGTCTTTGGGGTTTATAATGCCGTGATGATGGGTAAATGCAGAATTGAAAGTTTTTAAGTAAACGAACCTTTTAAATATGCAGGTATCATACATGAAATCCATATGCATTTGACTATGTAATCATTTATATTTCAAGATCACACTGATGGCAATGGTAATTAATAGGCCTAAATGTAAGATTGCATTATATGTTATAGAAAATCATTAGCACAGTTTGTTAGATTTTGACAGTTTTTCATGGTTATAAAATATAGTGATTATGGAGAAAATATTCATTGCTCAAAGCGCTCATGGCCAATATATACTTCTGACCCACTCAGCCGAAATTCACTTGCAAAAGCACTTTTATTAGCTTTCACATGCAAGCTGTCAGTCAGCAAACATGGCAGATTCAAAGAAGGTTATTAAAATTGCAAATCAAAAGAGTGCTGAAAACATTATCAAACTAAACACACCCACAACACTGAGGTTCACGTCTGGTTTGCCAAATCTTAGCTCGTTGCTATTTCAATATCCATATCTAACAGCCAATTATCGGCTTGTTAGTAAGTTTTAGTTTTGAAGTTGATGAGTTTAAAGCTGATTAAATTGAATAATTATGTTTACTTTTTTTTGTTGTTGTATTTCTTATTTGAGTGTTTTGTATGTACCTGCTGTCTGTATCACTGAAGAAAAAAAAACACGGATATATACATAATTTTCCCCATTTTATTTTACTCTCCTTTTTAGCTTTAAAAAACAGCTTCAGTTTTAGTTTTTGCAAGTGTAGTGAAAAAAGCCAAGTTTAAACTTTTCATTAGCAGCACCAAGAACATGGAGTTACAAGAAATTATACTCCTCCAATCATGCAATAAACATCACTCAGAAACATCAGCCACATTTAAAGGGTTTAACTTAAGTAATTAAATACTTAAGTAATTAAGTATGAGCATTAATGATCTTTTACACCAAGGTTGCTTTCCCCAGAAATATGACTTAAAAATAATGAAATAATAAATGCAATTTACAGATAAACAAATGCAATGAATTTAAATAAATAGCTGCCAATATTCAAATAAATGTTCAATAAAAAAAAAAAAACATATGGCACATCTTACATTAAGAACCCATGTCAATTAAATAAACTCTTCTTTGGCCACTGAATGAAGCTGACAGTACAATACAAGTTGAACAAAGACTCTGTAAATGTGAGATTATAAATATTTACAAGAGTGAATTAATAAACCATTTTTTTCTCTCTATGATAATTTGAGAGGTCCAACACACACACACACACACACACACACACACACACACACACACACACACAACTGTATCATTTATAATTCACATTTTCAAATTATTTTTGGATATCTGCACAGTGTTTTTCTAAGCAAACACCTAGATTCTTGTAGCAATCACATACGCAAAAGAGATTTTACCAGCCTGCTATAAATATTTTATACCCTCAATTAAACTGCATTTTGCAATAGTTTTTTTAGTTTAAGTTTATATTTATCATGCAGCAGTGTTATCTGATAGTCTTTCCGAATTTTCTTATGGGACCAGAAACAAAAATTACTAAGACACTACATAAGGGTAAATTAATACAAACATGGACACCAGTCTGAATTGAGTCTCATTAAATGGTTTAGCAGCTCTGAAACAGATTCTTAAGTGTAACCCACAAAACATCCATCCAACGGCACTAACATCATCTTTTTTTAATATATAAAAGTTAATATAGTCAAAATTTGAAGCATATCACTTTGTAACTTAAATAGCTGCGCTGTAATTTCATGCTGCGCTTCACCCCAGGTTACCATCATTATAAACCCTGCTTTTAACCCCGTGTAGAAGAATGTTTCACACTTGTACTTTAGTGGTTAACACCACTTTTTACCTGCCATTATAAAACCCTGCTAGAGTAGGGTTAGCAATGCTTTTGCGATGTTAACCCTACATTGTTGGTGCCAAAAGTGTACATTATGAAATGATGCAGTGTTAGAATAATCACGTGCTTTGGAAAAACAGCGGCTGCATCCAAAAGCTGAGAAATGCTTCTGTTGAAGGATACATTCCAAGGTAGGAAGGCATCAAGGTACATCCGAATCCAGTGTTAGCTTTTCTATCATGTCTCCTGAGATGCCTTTACCTGGTTGATTTTTGAAAGCAGCATTGCTGTATCCTTCACAGCTTTTGACATCCCACATTCCTGTGCGTTTGATTCTGTGACAGTTAAAGGGATAGTTCACCCAAAATGAAAATTCCGTCATTAATTACACACCCTCATGTTGTTCCAAACCCGTAAAACCTTCGTTCATCTTCTGAATGCAAATTAAGATATTTTTGATGAAATCCAAGAGCTCTCTGACCCTCCATAGACAGCAGCGCAACTGACATGTTCAAGGCCCAGAAAGGTAGTCATCAAGACATCATTAAAATAGTCTATGTGACATCAGTGGTTCAACCGTGATGTTATGAAGCTACAAGAATTTTTTTGTGCGCAAAGAAAACAAAAATAGCAACTTTATTTAACATTTATTCTCCTCTGTATCTGTCTTTGATGCGTGTTCACAACAGCACCACAAAGCATGCGTAGATTCTCGTAGCTTCATAAAATTAAGGTTGAACCACTGATGTCACATGAACTATTTTAACGATGTCCTTACCACCTTTCTGGGCCTTGAATGTGGTAGTTCCATTGCTGTCTATGCAGGGTCTTCAAAAATATCTTAATTTGTATTCCGAAGATGAACGAAGCTCTTACGGTTTTGGAATGACATGAGGGTGACATGAGTAATTAATGACAGAATTTTCATTTTTGGGTGAACTATCCCTTTAAGTACCATCTGAAAGTTGGTGGTAAGTCTGTGTGTAAATGTAGGTTTTTAACCAAATTTTTCCACTTTTGATGTAATCACTAGCAAGAAATTAGCATTGTAATAAATATTCACTTAGTTATAATCAAAGGTCTCTCTAATTTGTTTTAGATCATTAAACCGTTATGCTGCCTGAGAAGTCTGTCCAAAATCAGTTTCGTGACAAACTCTGCCTGCAAAGTCATTGCCTGATAAGGCAGCAAGGCATTAAGTCAGCTGCCTAAGCTTTCGGACACAGCCAGGGTGTTGTATAAATGGAAAACGGACAGAAAACATGTAACGAAGAGAGTGTCAAAGAATGCATATGTATTCATTCCCTCAGCAGGTAGCTAAGATGTGTGTAACACCCATTTAAAAATACAATTAGTTAAAAAAACAACACCAATATTGTGTCAGTTGTTCATAAGAATCCTTTTGTTACAAAAAACGACTTTAAAAAAAAATAATCATTGCACTCCATTACAGACAAATTAACACACACAATACTTTGTTCGGAAAGTCATTTGTTGTCAAAGTCTTAATTGAGGCATATGAGAAAGTCTATTTACTCCCCTCTGAGACAAGTAAATACACACACGCACCGCATGCGTATAAACACACACTCATGCATAGGCTGACGTGTTACGGTTTGGCGTTTTTGGCAGCTTTACTGTGAGCAGGCACCGTTTCCAAAGTGATCTCCAGACTGTCAATCTCAGAACATTTCCGCCCCCTCACAATCACCCTTACAGACTTCTTACACTCCACTGACTGGCTCTTTGGTTTGCGTTCTTTTATCGCTCTAAGTTCTTGCTCTGGCTCCGGCTCCAATTCGGGTTCAGTGCTGTCCTGTAGAGACAACTGCACAGTGTTCACGTTGACGGGACAGCGGCGTGGGTACTGCTTAAACTGCTCAAATGGGTCGTTGCACCTCTCGCAAGGGCAATGAAACAGGCCTACAGGCCCCCCCATTGATTCTGAGATGGACTGGCCTCGTCGCCGTAGGGGCCGCAGACTGAGGGCTAGCGATGGGCGGTAGCTCCAGTGGGGAAAACACTGGCACAGGCAGTAGTGCATGCAAACCCCTCGCAGGGAGCGCATGTCCTTACAGAGGAGGTGGCGGAAGTTGGGTTTGAGCAAGAGGTAGATGAGAGGGTTATAAAGTGTGGAGGATTTGGCAAAAACTGCAGGGATGGCGAAGGCCATGGGCGGGATGTCCTCAAAATGGCCAAATGCTGCCCACATAGACACAAGTGCATATGGACTCCATGCAGCGAAGAATCCTATACACACCGCCACACTCAGCTGGAGATAGACAGAGAAAGAGCATGATAGAGGCGTCATGCAGAACTTCATGAGGACCATCATGGTATATCAGTTTTAACATTACGGAAGGAGTTAGGAGTGCATGTTGAGCTCATGTTGGCAGTAACACTATCAAAAACCGTAACTCTTAACTCTCTAACTCTAACTCTAATATTTTACTTATATATTTGAAAAGTTCAGATGCAAAAGCCTCTTAGCACTGTTTGAAATTTTCATCTAAAATGAGGATTTTTAGCAGACTCCTATGTTTATGTTCAGTTATTTCACTTTGATTGTATAGAAAAGGACCAATACACTGTCATTAGAGTAAAATTACTGAACCTAAACAGAGGAGCCTGCTAAAAATCCTCATTTTAGATGAAAATTTCAGATAGCACTTAGAGGATTTTGCATCTGAACTCTTCATTTGTTACTGCTCAAAAGTTTGGGTCGGTAAGACTTTTACTGAGAGAAATTCATACTTTTTATTCAGCAAGAACACACTGAATTGATCATAAAGGACAGCACAGACTTTACCTTTGTCAAGCTTTTGTATTACTTTTATACATTATGGTATCATTATACAATATGCTATTATTATATAATATGGACTCGATATAGTCATATTGCAAAATTTACTACAATATTTTATAATCAAAATCTTTTCTAATCTTGAGAAAACATATATCGCTGGAAGGTCTGAGTCTCCAGATTCCATATTTGGTGGAAATTTTGTGATAGAAGTAATATTGTGACAGAAATGGATAGATTTGTGACAAGAAAATGCATTAAAAAATTCAATGGAGTTTCATGCCATGTTCAAAAAAGGGGGTTAAAATAATATATGATATGTTTGAATTTTTCTCATCAACACAAATGTAATTTTCATTGCTGTTTTAAAATTGACTACATTTAAAGGATATGTTTGTCAAAAGACAAAAACTATCAATAAAACAAACAAATACAAAAACTGTGTAAAAAATGAACACCGCACCTTCACTATGATGACCTGGATGTTGCCCATGCGTGTCTGTGCTGAGATGTGCTGCTCCACCGCTCTGCGGGACTCTCGGACCGTGAGCAGTATGCGTGTGTAGGAGACGATGATGATGCTACACGGCAGCAGGTAGCAGGCGATGAAGAGCACAGAGGTGTAGGAGCGGGCGACTGAGTCGTGATTGGACCAGGCCCAGTCGATACAGCAGGCTGTGCCGTAGGGCTCAGGACCATACTGCCCCCAGTGGGCGAGGGGGGAGCATGCAAACACGAGTGCATAGGCCCATGCGCATGCTATTAACACACGACCGTGCTCATAAGTGAACCTGTTACCTACAGATAAACACAAACAATTTAAAGACAGTGAAAATATAATGTAATTTTATTTAGTGACATTTATGAGCGAATCAATAAATCGTTCATTCTGTCGACTAATTCATGCAGGAACAAAACAAGTGACTGTTTAAATGAGGGAGTCATTGAATTACTCTCTCAACCAAACCAATAGTGATTCATTCAGGAAATTCTAAATAGAAGCATTTTCACTTCTGGACTTTCGGATTGTATTTAACATAATAAAAAAATATATAATGTAGGTTACCGTGAAGTGGATAGCAGACTTTGAGGCAGCAAACAGTGCTGAGTATAGTGAGAGTAGTCAGAGAGCAGATTCCAAACAAAACACCACAGAAGGCATAGATCACACACACTGTCCTTCCATAAAGCCATCTGCAAACAGAAACAGCACTTAATAAGAAAAAGCAAGATAAAAGGATCTTTAGTGGTTCTTTGCAAAGTAGTCCTTCTTAATATGCATTCTTTATATTTAATAACAGCCTTCTTCATTTGTGCCACTATACTATATTAAGAAAAAGCAAGGCAAGTTTATTTATTTCATACAGAGTGGTAATTCAAATTGCTTTTCATAACTTAGATAAAGAGAAATAAAAATAAAAGCTTAAAATCATAAGAAATAATACTCATAAGAAATAAAAAGTATATAAAAACAATAAAAACATAACAAAATAACACATTAAAATGTTTATAATATAACAAAAGATGCATTTAAATTACCATTAACTGCATAAGCCCAAGAAAATATAATTTCTGAAATAGCATTCCTGTTCCTCAACTGGTAGATCATGTTTTCAACAGCTACAAGATAAAGGCTCTACTTCCTTAAAAAATAATAAGAATAAAAATAAAAAACATAATTGGATAAAAACATAAATCTGCGAAATAAATTAATGCAAATAACATAGACTGAATAGGAAAACTGAATTTTTTAAATGCATAAACAACAGTACATTGTAAATTACCACCCTAACAAACATGCGCCGAATATTGTATCATTATCCCCATATCCACATAAGAGATGAATTAGTGCCAAAATATCATAAGAGTTTGATTAGATACACATCTAATCTTCAACAACAAAAGATAAGGTTAGCAAGTTTAAAAGCCCATTTATTCTGGTATGCACAATTACATGATTATTTGCGTATTTTCCACTGTCTTGAACTCCTACAAATGTGTGAAAATGCATTTCAAGAGTCTCCGTAAAAAGAAATTCTCCCTTGTAAAGGATTCAGATGTTCCTTGGGTTTGTTTGTGGCTGTTACCTGATATCCATCACTCAGACAAATAGAGAAAGACATAAATATGGAACAAAATCATCTACGACTTACGGTACATTTCAGATGCAGCATGAAGTCACGCAAGTGACTGCAATGGTCATTTTTAACCACAATCTGAAGTAAAGGACAGTTTAACCTTGATGGCTGTGGTCTGGATGTATTGTGCTCTAGCTGTGACACAAGAGTGGCTCAGTGCAAAAAAAAGCCATTGGATTCGACCTGTCTCCTACATTCTTTCCATGTCTCCACACATCATCATTATCTTTGCTTTACCGGCTGGTTCCCTCTTGATGGAGCATTGAACCGAATGTGTGTGCCTTTTTGGTTTGGATTATATGAACCATTTTGCCTTGGAAACATGATGAGCTGAAGCGAAGTGACAGCTAAGTATGTGTATACAGGATACAGAGAGATAGAAAGAGAAAGAAAGGGAGAGCAAAGACAAAAAAAATCAACCTACAGACTCAAGACAAACCAATATAAAAAATGTAGGGGTCTTGAATCTCATTGAAACAGGGTCCTACTGTTGCAGTTACACTGCAGGACTGCCTAGAGTTCTTTTAGAGTTTTTATTTCTAAGTGGTACCTGTGTGCGAGGCTTGAGGTGACCGCGAGGGGGTAGAGGCTGAGGGTCATGCCCAAGTCACTCATGGCCAGGTTTATAATGAAGAACTCGGCTGGTTTTAAGAGGTGCTTCTTCTTGTAGGACACATACAGCAGCATACTGTTTCCACAGAGCGAACAAACACCTGCAAAACCAAAAATGTGAGATGAATTTGTGGTATGATGAGGTGATAAATTCCACAAGATTGTTTCTGAAGGTTAATTTTTCATCCACCAACATACCGGAACTGAACCATACTCTCATTTATAAATTCTTGATAAAAGTAGAACATTTGCAGAAAAGATATTTGGCAGTGCAGTCTGTAGTCCCAAAAGCTGGAGGAGAATTAGCATTTTGTAGTGATGGATTCCCTAAGGAGTTTTTTGAAAGGCAGTTTTTGATTTATTAGTAAAATAAAAGTAGACTTTCAAGCTTGTTCTACTGCATAAATTGCACATACTTCAAACATGAGTTTTGAAACAGCTGAAACTATACTTGTTATGCCTCTTGGACTTAAGCTAATGACTTGAAACAAGTAATTTTTTGACAAGACTGTCTAGCCCGGATGTTCTTTTTGCACACAAGTCGATGTGTGGAGAATCAAAGACATGGGGTGTATGGTGAACGTCACCTGACCATCAGCTTTTTGGAGAAAGTGTTGAAGGGGTCATCAGATTCAAAATTCACTTCACAAGTTGTTTGAACATAAATGTGTGATGGAAGTGTGTGTACACATCCATCCTATAATGATAAAAATCCACCCAGTGTTTTTTTTTTTTAAATCCCTATTTTAAAATCCCCTTTCTTAAATCAGGCTGTTCTGAGATTCCTCTCAGAATGACGTAGTTCTGCACAGGCCACTCCCACAATAGTTGATTGACAAGGCCGTCTTACCTTAGACACGCCCTGAGTGAGCTGAGAGCTGTCCGTCATTGTGTCGACTATTCCGGAGTAGGGGATGACAAGAATGTCTCCGATTAAGCAACTGAAGTGTTTAGTTGTTGGATGTAATAATGAATATAGCAGTCGTCATTTACTCCTGACATTTGAGCCGCTGAAGACGCAGAGGATTAACGTTTCTTTCGTTTTGAAGGGAATGCGCCGATCCCCGATCTACATAAATGCACCTATGTTCGCTTGAATCATTCGTGATCCAACTTCATCTACAGAAAGAGTATAAGGGTTTTTATGAATCTTTGCAAATCGCCTTTCCTATTAATGAGCTAGTTAGCCAGTTTTGTGGCTGAAGTTTACAGTCTGCTTGTCACTCCATGGAAGAGAGGGGTGGGGTCAGCAGAGCTCATTAGCATTTAAAGCAACATGGACTATAATGGCTTGATGAAAACAGGGCTATGTAACAGAATATGTTGACATGCTTTAATGTTCAAAAACACATTATTTTTCAAATACTGTACATTATTGTAGTTCCTCTGTGCCCCACCTCTCTCAAATGCGTCGTTTTCTACAAAGCCCCTCCTTCCGACAAGCGCGGTCTGCTCTGATTGGCCAGCTGACACAGTGCATTGTGATTGGCCAAACATCACAAGCACGCGTCGGAAATGTAACGCACCTTACCATAATCACGAGCTTCAGCTCTCAAAATAAATATAAAGACAGTTAATAATGTCCTTAGTTTTACCATCAGTTCAACCCCGAAAGGGGAACAGAGTCACGTGACAGACACAGTGATGATGCTTATATGTATCTGCAGTACACAAGCCACGGTTAAGACAGTTGACTCCACTGTGATGTGACCCTGTCTCTCTCTCTCTCTCTCACACACACACACACAAAATGCATCACTCTACACTGCGCAAAACTCCGCATTTGAACAGTCAATAGCAAATACTTCAACTAATAACAAAACATACTTACAGTCACTGATTCAGAAATGCCAGATTATCATATCAAAGTCGGAATTGACCCTTTTTTTTTTTAGAAATAGCCTTTGTGCACAGCCAGCCTTGTACTCTCCTAGGTTCACAAAACGGTCGCCCATAAAATGCGTTGCACAAATTCGAACATTTGGGTTGTGCTGTTCCGTTGTAAACAAATCTTAACCAATGTTTCCTAATTGCATCTACTTTCGGAAGGCCAAATCAGGGGTGCAAGCTTGTCAGGGGTGAAAAAGGTGACAAACTAATTTTTTTAACTATTTTTTTCTGAAAACAAGACAATAATTTTTACTTGTCTAGAAAATGCTTCTTGATTTAAGAATTCTTAGATATTTGGACTAGAAACAAGACAAAAACTCTAAGTAGGAAAGCATTTTTTGCAGTGCACCATTCAAGGATAAACATCTATATATGATTAAAAGACGTTTGAGCGACAATTACGGTCTACAGTCAACAAGGATTGTTGTTAAGATGTTACATGAACTTAGTCAGGGCAAATAAACCACTGTAAATCTTCATTTCAGCACTCGAATTTTTGAAGCAGCTGACGGGCTAAACGCGAGGTGTTTCTCCATCTTGAAACAGGCTGTTACAGGCTGACACTTAGCTATGGCTTAGCGCTGCCTCCACTTGAGCTGAGTGAGAATATTACTGTACATTAAACGGTATGCTTTACTTGTAGGTCAAACAGTTCTCAAATCGACTTCATGTCAGAGTAATAGCTTACTGATATGTGAGACAAATGTTAAGGTTGAGACTGAGGAGCATTTTTGCAAAGGGTAGCGAACTAATGTAGCAATAACGTAACTTACAATCTTCATAGCTATCGCAACAGCAGCCTCACGCAAAGCAAAACAAAAAAAACCCAGCAGCCTCACGCGGTAATCATCATTTAAACTGGAACACAATAATTTACAGCAGATACAAATGCACTCCGTCTGAAATATGGACAGTTGCCTGCAGTGTCTAAAAGTTGAGTGAGATTGGTTGGATGAGGGAAAGATCATTATGGTAAGCCACACAGAGGCAGAGTAGGGCGGGTCCATTCCTTTGCAAACAGGGGGGAAAAAACGCTACAGGTGACATGACACAGATGACTCACAGATACGACGACCCCCCCACCCCAATATTTTTTTTTACAGATCTACACGATTCACGTGAATGACCTATTTCAAGGTGAAAATGGCGAATTTCACAGAAAGGTGACGAGTTTGCACCCCTGCAAATAAAGTGCTTTTGCTTTCGCATAGAAACACACAGCGTCTGCCTGACATGGCTGCATCAACACTACTGCAGTTACTGAAAACACGCCTTCTTTCTTTGCGTGAACATTTGGGCAGCATTACGCAAATATTTCCACATTGTGACGTAGACATGTGGGGGCGTGTTTGAATGAGGTGTTTTAGCCCGGTCTGGATTAACCTTCTCTGGAGACTTTGAGCTTTGTAACTCTGCAGATCGTATACATGCACAAACAGCTACATAACACACTTAAGAAAAGGAAAACAAGAAATCGCATCATATGACCCCTTTAAGACCCTAAAGAATCATATCGACTTGTGTAAAATGGGCATCCGATGACCCCTTCAACAGACGTATAAACCAATGCCGGTATCTATGGACTTTTAAGGCCATCAGCTAACCCCAATTTTATCAGTCATTAATGTAATTGGAAACAAAGTACATCTGAATCCTTTGAACATGTCACACCCTATCTAGAGACCTTCCTTAGAGACCAGGTTGAGCTAAAATGGCATCTAAAAGTTATAGCTGATGGTAAGTTTTGTGTAAATACATGTTTTTTCTTCTTCTTCTTCTTCTTTTCATTCATAGTTTGTTGTATTTTGTTGCAAATTACAAAAACGCAATCCAAAAAGAAGAAGAAGAAGAAAAAAAAAAACCTTCTCATTTTATGTCTAGCAAGGTAGGCTATATTGTAGTAACAGTAACAGTGTACCTTGACTAATTTCTTTCTATTTTGCTGTAGACCACTAAAACATTATGCTGCCTCAGAAGTCTGTCTGAAATCAGTTTCGTGAGGCAAAAGCTGACTGCAAAATCACTGCCTGATAGCACCGCAAAGCAACAAGTCAAAAGCTTTCAAAAGCGACCAGTAAGTGATAATTGTACTTCATACAGACATTCTATGAAAGTCCTTGTATGAAAGTGTCTAGATGGAATTTTACAGAATTTATTCAAAAATATGGCAGAATATTGCACTGGGCACTTATTAGTGTCACACAGGGCTTGAAAA
>JAFVLL020037256.1:0-17391 GCA_021397915.2 Tor tambroides | reverse complement strand
TCGTCTTTTTCTTACCATGTATAAAATAATTTTAGATGCAACTGAATAATATGAATATGATTTAATGCGCTTTTGAACTACAGGGAAACAGTGCTTTAACTTGAGCAACACCATGAACACGGACGCTGCCTATAGGCTAATTCTGTCATGTGACACCACATTTATTTGCGTTAAAGCCCCTTTTCTCGACAAAAAGTGTTTCCAAACCAATTTTTGCGACATTTGAAGTATCGATAAGGAATTTATGCGCTAAAGTTAAACGGAAAAAGATTTTGTCGACACATGAGAAATTTAATCGATAATTGGCATTTCCATCAGCTATATCGTAAATATTTTAAAGCGCTAAATATTTTTTCGCAAAAAAAATCCTTGGATGGAAACCTGGTTATTGGCTTTAGTTAATTTGTGCACAGTTTACAGTCAATTATGAGCTTTTTTCCCATATAAAGGTGAGATTTATGTAAAACTGTTCATTGGCAATATTTTTTGTGCATTCTATGATTTATATATGAGTTTGGATGATTTAACTGCCATCTGCCTTCTCATGCTAACCTCCTTGTTGCCATGGTAACTTGATTAATCACATGTTTTCTACAGATATGAAGAGGTCGGTGCATTAATGAGGGCACAACATGAGATGAAAAACCACATACTTCTCCTCTCACTTGTAAAAATGCAAGAAATACTGCAAGAGTCATGACCATTTTAAAAATGACAGATGATCTGGAAGTTGATAGGTGTTATTAAGTGTTACTGAGGTCAGAGTTCATGGTCTTTGTTCAGCAAACGCACTCACCAAAGCTTATAAAGAAAATCACAACTCCAGTCAGGCCAGATGACTGT
Organism: Tor tambroides; assembly: GCA_021397915.2. Taxonomy (NCBI): domain Eukaryota; kingdom Metazoa; phylum Chordata; class Actinopteri; order Cypriniformes; family Cyprinidae; genus Tor; species Tor tambroides. The sequence continues at coordinate 16,548 of JAFVLL020037256.1, read as the reverse complement.
GAGAGGGTTCGAAAACTGGAGATCACAGTTGAAAGCATTTTATGAGCATAATGGAGCACAAATACAGAGATCATCGCCTTATTAGTTTTCATGCAATCAAAACAAGCAATTAGAAGTAAGAATTAATAACCAATAAAAACAGAGAGGGCTATTCAGCACACATGAAGATTTTGATGGTCTGTGAGGTACATTAACCTTACTAATCTGCCTTTTGTTTTGTTTGGTGTGTCAGTGCTGAAATAAAGTTACTAAGGCAAATGATGTTCTGGCATGAATTTAAAGCATTGTTTTAGAAATACTGTGGGATGAGTTTATTTTAGATCTCATTACAACATACCCCTTGCCTACTCTTCACCTTGCTTTTGTGACTTCATTAAAGCTAATGACAGAAATAGACTGAAATAAATTTCTCACATTTAGAAAGTTTCTACATTTGGTGGGTAACAGCAAGTCAACAACAGGTTAACCATGGAGATTTGATCTATTATAAATCAGTAAACATTTTACTTCGTGTTTACTGTTTTACTGTGTGAAAGTGTGACTTAAATGCAGCGGTTCTGTTTTTTTCTTCTTTCTTTTTCTTCTTTGCCACTGTTTTCGATCCCTCATTGATGTGAATCAATATAATTAACATTTGATTGTGTATGAATACTGTACATTTGCCACTTTGATGTGGCTACTGTATACAGAGTGAAATTATTACCAACAATGCAGGCAGACAGTTGCTTTTTTATCGAATTAATTAACTTCGTCATTTTTCTAGAATCATTCTGTGTAACACGTGATTAGTTTTTCCACTAATACAATCTAAAATATTACAAAATATAAGAATATTAAGGATTTGTCAAGTTATTCCATCAGATAATTGAGTTGTTTGTTATGGAAGAACTTCTCTGTTTTACTGAAAAAAAGGAGCTGAGTAGTGTTATTATTTTTGCTTCAGTTCTCTGCAGCATTGTCCACTACATGTTTTTTTCCATGGCAGTATTCGACCACTGCAGCCAGGTCTTACAGGCATGTAAGTGTTGTAAGTGTGAAGAAGGTCATTGCCTTTGGGCGCATCCATACAGGACTAAATGAGGATCTGTCATGGAGTAATCCATAAATGCTGTTTTTACCTGCCACTCTCATCCATATAACATGAGGTGGCACATCTGTTTCTGTGTGTATTAGAGCCTTGACAGATGGTACCACAGTTAGAAATGTACACACATACATAGATCCTTTCCAATGTTCTTGTCTGTTTTTGAAAGCAACAGAAATCCAGATGGAGGTCCTTTTACCACCTCTGGGTGCAGGGCAGCATGCCTACTGTACCGTATAGAATGACACATTTGGTTAGAGGCAGATTGAATAAAAGGCTTTGACATTATTCTCTGCCGTTAGAAGCTTCATGCTGCTTTCAAAGGCTTATTTTTCTGACAATTTTCTGTGTGATGGAATCAGACGGGTCATTTGAAAGTTTGATGCATGTAATCAACTGTTTTCTTTATTCAGGTCATCCATTATGATCTCTCGTTACAACAGAGGACAGTTCTGCTATAGATGCATGTGGTTTTGAAACAAGTGAATCTGGTGGCTAGATTTCTCAAAAAGTTTTGTTCAGAGAGAAAGGGTTCTTTTATTGTAGAAATGTGAGGTACAAAATGTCTTGTCTGAGAAGCTTCGCCTTGAAATCCATTTCTTTGACCATAAATGCAGTTATTGCAAAAGGGCTGATTGGATGATCCTTTTCTTATTAAGGTTTAATTAGAACAACAACAACAACAACCACATGGGATGTAATGAAAAGAATATTTCACCACAAAAAACAAATTTTGCTCAAAATGTACTCATTCTCAGACCATCCAAGATGTAGATGAATTTATTTCTTCACTGGAAAAGATTTGGAGAAATTTAACATTACATCAAAGGATCCTTTGCAGCAAATGGGTGCCATCAGAATGAGAATCCAAACGGCTGATAAAAACAATAATCCACATGACAGTAGTCCATCAGTTAACACCTTGTAAAGAGAAAAGCTGCTGTTTGTAAAAAAAAAAAAAAAAAAAAAAAAAAAATTAAAAATAGCTTCTTTCCAAAATATGAGTCCATAATGCATAATAACTCTTCCCCTACTGAAAAAGTCCAAAATTCACTGATATATTTGTTTAGAACTATTTTAGACTGTTTTCACTTGCAAACTGTACTCGATCTGTGAATATTTCTCTCCTGATTCAGATGAGAATCTCAATTCATTCCAAGTTAAAAACTTTTTAATGATGGGACTTGTTTTATTACAAACACTTAACTTTTCACTTCACACGATAAGTGATGGACTGGAGTTTAATTAGCTGTTTGGACTCTCATTCTAACGGCACCCATTCACTGCAGAGGATCCACTTGTGAGCAAATAAAGTAATGCTACATTTCTTCAAATCTGTTCTGATGAAGAAACAAACTCATGTACATCTTAGATGGCCTGTGGATGAGTAAGTTTTCAACAAATTTATTTATTTATTGGTTGGTAAACTATTCATTTAATAAATGAAGTCAGTTCTTTAAAAGTGCGCTCTAAGTTCCCGTTTACTTTTAGCATGTACATATCAGTCCCAGTAATACTAATGGCTATCAGCCTTAAAGGGTTAGTTCACCCAAAAATGAAAATTACCCTGTTATTTAGTCACCCTCAAGCCATCCTAGGTGTATATAACTTTCTTCTTTCAGATGAATCCAATCGGAGTTACACTGCCCTCCAAAAGTTTGGAAACGCCCTAGAAAGTGGAGTTTTGGACAATATTGGCATGAATCCTTTTTAATTTGTGATAATTTTGCACTGATAAGGGACAACACAAACTACGAAAACATATTTTATTACATAAACAGTTTATACATAGAAAAAACTTAAATTTTCGATTAATCAAAATATCCACCATTAGCAGCTATTACAGCTCTGCATAATCTGGGCATCCTGTCAGTTTATTCAAACATTGACTTGATATATTACTTGATATATGCCCAAAGATGATTCACACTGGTTGGACACTTCTTACGGACAGCTGGCAAAGGGGCATGTCTGACTTTGACATGTATATATTGCCATTATTATGTAATCAAAATGAAAATTATTATTGCTGGTCTTCAATGATAATGTCAAGTTACTTTAATGTACAGTATTTGCATCAAAAAATGATAAGGATTTATGCTGATATCGTCCAAAACCACACTTTGCCAGGGGTGTTTCCAAACTTTTGGAGGGCAGTGTATATTAAAAATTGTCCTGGCACTTCTAAGCTCTATCATTGCAGTGGGCGGGTGTTCCTGTTCAACAGTCCAAAACACGTTCAATAAAGTGCACGTATCCGTAATGAAATGTGTCTCACATGGCCCAGGGGTGAATAAAGGCCTCCTGTAGCAAATCCATTCTTTTTTGTAAGATAAATATACATATTTCAAATGTAATGAACTATTTTCTATCACTTCTGCCATACGCAGAGATGAGCACAAATACATCAAAATGTATTTAAAATAAAAATACAAAATACTGTGTGGAAAAATGTATTTAAATACAAATACAAAATACTGTTTGTGAACATGTATTTAAATACAAATACAGTATTTTGCATTTTAAAAATACACAAAATACATTTGACCATCCAGTACATACATTGGCCATCCAGTAAAGTAACACTATTAAGGCCTGTTTACACCAAGAACGATAATTATAAAGATAACTATATTAGTGTATTCTAAGTATACAATGCAGTTGTGTCATCGGTCACTTTAAATGCTCAAGCTCTTTAAAGCAGAAATGATTCTGATTGGCTGTCAATGTTTTTATCATTCCTCATTTTTTGTGCTGTTATATTTATAGTTGTGGTGTGCTATCTGCTATTCACTTAGATTTAGGATGTACTCACACTAGGGGCTCTGATCCATGCTTGAGCGCGATTGACCCCCAAAGTCCAGTTCATTTCACAAGTGTGACTGCACAAGTGTGACATGTACCGTGTCTAGTGCGGTTCGTTTAACCATGTCCTGGCCCGCTTGAAGAGGTGGCTCGGGTGCAGTACACATGTCGTGTGATCGCTAACCGTGCCGGAGCATGCAACAGTTAATTTACTAATTTTGTATGTGCTATTTTTATCATTATAACAGCAAAAATCTTTATTACTACCTGGATATCACACTTTTCAATTAATTTCGAGTACATTTAGATTTAGAATGGGTCTGGTTCTCATTTTATTGTTGATGAACAGGTAATGTAGTTTGTGAGTAAAGCCGCAAATTCCACCATTAACATCTGCAATAATCCTGTGATATCTGTCTGTTAGTGAAAGGACAATCACGCTCGGGCTTTAGTACAAGGCAGCTGTGCCTAGTGTGAGTATGCCCTTAGACCAATTTTTTTTTTAATTGATATCTTTATTATTAGCATTATAGTTATCATTGTCTTGGGGGTACACACACACAGAAAGCTGCTTATTACTCATTTATCCATGTCTCTTTATCGCTCTGACGTGTCAATAGCTCCTGCCCACTGAAAGCTCCACAGGTATGCTTTTTCCCCACAAAAGCAAGATCACCTTGTTTTAAGGTTAAAGTCACGCACATAGTAGTGCAATAACCATTTCAAGCATTTTGTATGGTTTATACACAGCAAAACAACATGTATTTGACTGAAAATCCAGAATCATCAACAAGCTAACTATAAAGATAGCACTGTGAAGGATGATATAGTTGTCAACAAATGGGATGCTACATTTTATTCAAAGTTAAATATCTTAAATATCTACGATTTTGGCTTTAGTAAGATTTTCCCAGGAAACCTTGTGTCCTCCACGATTCCTATTCTTTTCAACAGCAAAGCACTTGAATGTGACATGCTTGTAATCAGGACTTCTGAAATTGGAAGTAGAAAATTTTGATAGCACACGAAGGCAGTATTATTCCTTATTTCCTTACAGGAATCCAGAAAATGTCATTACCCAATTCTAGATGGCATCATACAGCAGCAGCTCACATGCATGAAAGTGGCATGTTTGAGCTAGTTGATACAGGAAATCAGATTCAGCGGTCTAATAAAGAAGCTGATTGGCAAAAAGTATTTTATGTATTTTGAAAATACAAAAATGCTAAGATTCAATGTATTTAAATACAAAATACATAAAAAAAATTCAAAGGTATTTAAATACAAAATACAAAATAGTATTTTTTATTTCAAATATGTATTTTAAATACATGTATTTGAAATATTTCCCATCCCTGGTCATACGCGGAAGCTTAGAAGATGCAGGACAAGTTTTAATATAACTCCGATTGGATTCGTCTGAAAGAAGAAAGTCATATACAGCTAGGATGGCTCGAGGGTGAGTAAAACACAGGCTAATTTTCATTTTTGAATGAACTAACCCTTTAAGATGGTTAGCTATTGCTGCTTTACTCCTTTTCTCTTTTTTTCTCTATTGTTCCTTTTTGTCTATGTAATATTCTATTGTTCCATCACATCCATATAACATTTTAGAAATCAACTGTGCTGCTCTGTAACCAGACTGCTGTGAGTTTCTCTTTGCTGTGTGCTGGCTGTGACCGCTGTGTATTCGTGCTTGATGCAGTGGCATTTATCCCCGATCTGTAGCCTGGTAGCCATGGGTTGTCGTGGTTTGTTTTATCACTCCAGCAGGGACTGATTGTTTGAATTTTTTTCCCACTCCTACTCATTCAGCTTGGTCCAGTTGATCAGCTTGTGTGCGATGTACCTTCATTCTAGACGATGCATGAATTCTGTTGTTTTGTTATATGTGTGTTTGTATGTTATGTATATTATTTTGTTTGGTTTGCTTGTTTTGTTTAGATGTATTTTCGTCTTTATGGTTGCCTACAGCAATTTATGAAGTAAACATGTTATTGTTAATATTTTTCAGCAGCAACCTGGTAATTAGATGACATGGCAGGTCATGTGACACCAGCATTGCAGTAGCCATGAGAAAGCAACCTGCTCCAAGCTTTTTCTAGTAGACTCATATCTCATGTAAGTGTAAATCATTTTAATGATATTTCTCAAAACTACCTTGAGGCATAGGTTAAAAAAACACCTTGAGGCATTCATATTCTTAAGCAGAATCTTTCTGGTTTTGTAACAAAACAACAGTAGGCACTGTCTCTCAAAAGAAAAAACTTAGAACATTATAAATATATAAAAAAAAATCAGTAAATCAGCTTGTTAACATTTATCCAAAGCTTTAAAATATTAAAAATTCTCTGCCGATTCCAGCTGTGTTTGACAGTGTTCACTGCTCTCTACAAACTCATCTGTAGAACTTCACTTCACAAAAACACAGTGTTAACCTAAACAACACAAGACAACACAAGTCAGTATGAAATTAATTAATTAATTAATCTATTTATTTACTAAATGCATATAACCGATACTGATTATTTTTGACCTTGTAATTTATAATCAAAATGTCATGTAAATTCAGTGTTCTGGTGTAACGAAATGGTGAACTTCTGCATTCAATAGTTTAAAGTTAAAACGCCTTAATGATGGATTTGTTTATTACAGGTATGCAGCTTTTCACTTCACAAGACATCAGTTGATGCCTGGAGATCCATCATGACAACTCTCTGAAGATATTAGCATGGTAATGGAAATGACAATGTTAATGTATTTGATCTTGGTGGAATAGATCTGCTACTCTGGTGAATTGCTGCTGCTGTTGGTCATGCTGTAGTTGTAGATTATTGCTGCTGCTGCTGCAAAGCTAGTACAGGAACTTGCTACTGACAAAACCTACACTGATATGGTGCTGTGAGTATTTAAGGCATACTGCTGCTGCTGCAGCATATATAATAACCCGTATCAGATCTATACAGGTGGAGGGTTTCAGAGGAACTCTGAAAGCACACTGGAAAATGCTCTAGTGCAGTGATACTCAAATCTGGCTCGCGAGATCCACTTTCCTGCAGAGTTTAGCTCCAACCCTGATCAAACTCACCTACCTGTGATTTTCTAATGATCGTGAAGACATCGATTAGCATGCTCAGGTGTGTTTGATTAGGGTTAGAGCTAAACTCTGCAGGAAAGCTGATCTCACGAGCCAGATTTGAGTATCCCTGCTCTAGTGAATGCTAACCAGCCATTTAAATGTAGAGAAGCAAGCTCATTGGCTGCGTATGCAACATGAACCAGTCAGCTTGTGCCAGTATAGGTTAACACTGTGAATATCATCAGTTTGCAGTAAGGACCCATCAGCCTGCGCCATCTGGAATTTCATGACAGAACTTTGCATTAATATGGATTACTTGTGAGTTATTGTGATGTTGTTATCAGCTGTTTGAACTCTCATTCTGATGGCACCCATTCACTGCAGAGGATCCATCGGTGAGACAGTGATGTAATGCTACACTTCTACAAATCTGTTTTGATGGAGAAACAACCTCATCTACATTTTGGATAGCCTGAGGGTAAATAAATGTTAAGCAAATTTTAATTTTTGAGTGACCTATTCTTTTAAACTGAATAAAAATAATGTTTGTGCAATACACAGTGATTTATGGCCAACTTTCTCTCTTTATTTCCTATGAAATGATTTATCAGTGCACACTTGTTTGCAGCCTGTACCATTTGCAGTGCCCTTTGTATTTGGTACATGCATTCACTTCAATTGGTTATCTTGCCTGAGGTAGCCGAATACCCAGTGAAGAGCTCACAGTGATCAACTAGCAACAGGGCTGGCTTATAATTTTTCAAGATTTTCTTGCTGCTCATTGAAACAGTTTCATCATCTTCCTCATCAAAACTTCAGTCCAATGTGTTGAGATATTAAAAAAAATTCTTGATTGATTAAACCTTCCTGTCTCTCTCAATTTCATTTCAGTTCCTCTATAAGGCGGTAGCGTCTCGCCTCAATCAGGCGGGTGCTGAGAGTAAGTTTAGTCTTCATTAGAGGACACAGATGAGGCATCTGTGGGGAGATTAGGCCTGGTGTGAGATGGCGCTTAGTCAAACCCCCTGCTGCTCTCTTCATCAGCTCCTGTTTATGGAGGGAGAGAGTGATGACGGAAGGTCCTCTTCTGGCTTCAGGCTCTGCTAATTGTCCAATAGGCCGGCAGCGTATCAAGGGACAATGTGAAGATGTGACACTCCATCTTCATATGGCCTAACTACAGCCTCACTGCTGGAGCTAGTCATGCATTCAGAGTGATGCTCTCTTTTGGCCAGTGTTTATAAAACTTGGGAGTTTCATTTGGGCAAGCTGACGCAACAACATGAAGAATGAGGCTAAATCTTTCAAAGATAAATGGCTGTGTAATTTTTATTTGCCAAAGTAGATTGCGCTCAAAGACTCTCTCTACACTCTCTTGCAACACTTCACACTGCAGAGTAATGATTTAGTTCAAAGTGTCAAAGCATCAAAGTTCTTTCAATTCACGGATAATCTTTGTATGTATTTATTATAGCTTTTAAAAACAGTAGCCTGAATTTTTTTGTAGCCTATACGTTATAGAAATAATACATTATTCAAATAAATATGTTTAAAGTAAAATATAATTTATTATGTAAAATATATTTAGCATTACACTATACTGTATATAAGATGTTTAACATTTAATTACTTTAAAATATGGTTTGTATATTGTGGTTTTATTAAGTCTCACACCAAAATGCTGCACCAAATTATAAACATTACATTTTAGATTCCACTGACATTAAAATAAATCTAAACCACAGTCACAGGCTTTCTATCTTTTTCTCACCAAGATCTACTTTTACTGCTGCAGGCAAACATTAACTTATTACAACTTTATACATTTTATCAAGAAATAACAAGAGGATTGTGTGTTATTTGAATAAGTAACATAATCTAACAATAACAGCATAGCGGAAGCCTTATGAAATGTCTGATCAATCTTGTAAAAAGCTTTTTACCATATTTTCCCAAATGCTCAAATAAAACCGCAAAAAGACTCAAGGATGTTTGAATTACTAGTGTATATTGTGTTCTTTCAAACTAACAGCAAAAGACCTTCAGTTTTTATGTACTCTGATTCAGTCGTCCTACACCATGGAAACGAGTTTTAATGCGAACATTGAAACTGCCAAACCATTTCACCTGTTCTTTACAATCCTTATTTTTAAATCTATTTTTGAAAGGCCACTTACTGAAAGCAATGTTAAAGGCAAATGTTTTCAAAATGATTTAAAAAAATGAAAAGTTATTGAAATAAGCGCTTTAACAGCCTTTCAAAATGTTTTGTAGTTTGGCAGAGTGAATGTGGGCATGACACAGTGATATATCAGTCTATTCTTGCTTTTAAAACAAATCTGTTTTATAGGTCCATAACTGAATCACAGACACATTGTAGAGTGTGCGAGTAAAAACACAGGTTTGATGAGAGAAGACAGAGCACTCAGCTGCTCCATTAATGAACCACTCTTGTCACTGAACTGGTTTTATATGGAGCAGAGTGGCCTGTTTTTACTTATATTCCACACGTCTTTATTTATGACATATAAACAGCATGTGAGAAGTTGATCATTTGGGAGTGCAAGTGCACCTAAAATAATAATAATAATATATTTTATACATCACTTTAAAAATAACAAAAGGACTTTCAGTACGTCTCTTTTTTCACAAATGCCAGTGATTGTTGCTTAACCAGTCATTTGATAAACTGTTTGGTTACACATCAAAAGCATCAAAGGATCTATTTGGTTTCAATCTCATCTTGTTACCTATTTCCTGTCTACAGATTCCCCTCTCATTTTTGTCTTTATCATATTGTTCCAGACACCCAGCATGAGGTCCTGATGGTGCAGATGTATCTGATTGTGTAGCAATCTACTGATCTGCAGAACGACGCAGCTTCATACCTGGTGAGCTGCTATGGCTTTTCTAGCTCCCTTGGAAAGTGAGTTTTGCATGAGAATGTAACATGACACAAGGGGGAAGAAGACAACAACAACAAAGTCCTGAATATAACCCATTTGTTGTAAAACCTTTCAGGACATTTAGTGTGAAGAATAGTTTAGATGGATAAGTTCCTGATGTTCCTGTTGCTATGGTGACTGGAATAATCAAGAGCATCTGTGCATTTTCTTTCTGGAAAATTAATGAACTCTTTGTATATATTCCAGATATATATTTATATTCCACCCTCAGATTCCAGATATTCAAATAGTTGTATCTCGGTCAAATATTGCCCTATCCTAACAAACCATACATCAAACCATACAAGCATATTTATTCAGCTTTCAGGTGATATATAAAAATCAATTTAAACAAATTGACCCTTATGACTGATTTTGTGGTCCAGGGTCATATATATATATAAATAAATATATATATATATATATATATATATGTATATATATATATATATATATATATATATATATACATACATATACATGCAGTCAGAAATGACTGAGATTTCCACTAAGCACCTGGAATTATAGAGGGAAAATGCTGAATCAAATGGCATGAAGCATCACTTGTAATTTTAAATAACACAGGAACTTTGTTTGATTTGCTGCTGCATTTCCTATCTAGGAAATTGATGGACTGAGTCAGGGATCATTAACATTCAGCTACTTAATGCCTTTTCTGTCCCACAGTGTGGATGGTCCCCTGCCCATTTAAAAACTAACAGAGATGTTTTAAAAGTTTAAGATTGAGGGGATGTGTTGAATGCTTTGTCTTAAATATTTAAAGAGAAAACATGTTTCAGATTAATTCTTCAAACTCAAATCTCAAGTGTGTGTGTGTGTTTTAAATTTTGCCTCTTTGTCAGGACACAAATAGGTTCAGAGATGTTTAATAATAATTATATGAGCATATTTTTATCAAGTTCCTAAACAATTCACTGCCACACAACAGAACAACAGAAGCATGCAGAACCTCATTTAATGGGAGACTGTCTTATTGTATTAAGTGTAATGATAAAAATTTTGCTTGGCTGCAAGTAGCAGTAGTAGTTTACTGCCTGATTAACCTTATTTCTTTAAATTTAAAGATGATTCTATTCGTTATATTGGTTATAATCTATTGGCATGATACATTTTAAGTGGCAAGGGATAAACAAAAATGTTAAACATTTAATTGATCAGAAACGTCTATATTAACGTGTGAGAGAGCTGATGTTGCTGTAAAAATATTAGCTATTACAGGAGTATTGGTACACACCATATATTTTCAGCTCAGTTTTTGAGTTAAGTTCAGTTTTGAGTTGTTTGTTTTTAACCCAGTATGAAATTAATGTTTTAGCTTTAACGGTTTGGAGACACTGGAAACATTAAGTCCCGGATTTGCCTTGGCACTGTTTGATCCAGCATCACATGGAGTTCCTCTAATTAGTGCAGCTTATTATAATCATACTACAATGGGTGGCACAGAGAATGTACATGATTAATTGAGTAATTAAGTTTGAGTCTCTGGGAGGTTTCACTTTGAAAATGAAATTCCCTTTCGTGGTGATGGCCTTAGAAGGATTTCCTTTTGTCTGTGTGTGTGTTGTACATTTTACTTCTCTGTCCTTTGATCTTACTTTAACCAAATTCCCTTGTTGGAAAATATTTAATTTCAAGTACAATCACGCCCTTAATAAACAATCAGAGCTCTGAATTCTTCAAAGAGTTTCAGAAGAGTTAGAAACTTTGACAGAAGTCATTAAGACCAGACACTGTCAACGTGACTTTGATTTGGAAAAGTTCAAAAGAGTTACATTTTTTTTCCAGGTTCATCAGAAAACTGATACTTAAAATAGTACTGACTTGTGCAGCTCACACTTTTTGATTTCTTTGGTCATTCTGAGTTTTAGATTTGTTTTCATTGTTTGCAGAACATCCATGGCTCTGTCTCTGATTAGACGAACATGCTGACAGAATATCTGTCAGCTGCAAACATCAAAATCGATTTGACTTTCTCAGCAATCACGACAGACAAATTACATTTTAAATCAAAGTCTCTTTCCTATTGTATACCAACTCAAATCCTACAGTGTAATTTTATTATTATTATTTTTTTAGGTAACCTATGTGCTACAGTATGCTAGTTTCATTCAAGTATTATTTAAAGACAGTTTTTTTTTTTTGCTCAGACTTATGTTGTTCCAAACAGTGTTTTTTTAGTATCACTAAGATACTAATATATATATATATATTTAAATATGTATTTTTCTTTTTTTTAAATTTTAATTTTAGTTAACACAATTCTATTGTGTGTTTTTGTTATTTTTCTTAGTTCTTGCTTTTTAATAAGAATGTATATAGTTTTTAGTAATTTTTATTTCAGTTTTAGTTTTAGTTCTTTTATCAAGTTAACCTAAAAAGAGAAATGTTGCTTTGGCAACTAGCTGAAATAAGTTATATATATTTAAATTATTATTTCAGTTAATGCTAATTTTTATTTCAAGAAATGAAAATATTTTCTAGGGTTTTAATTTGAGTTAACTAAAATAACCATGGTTCCAAACCAATATGACATTCTTTGTTCTGTGGAACATAACAGAAGATATTTTGGAAAAATATTTTGGTCCATACAATGAAAGTCATGGGTAACCAAAACTATTTTTGTTCAAAATATCTTCCTTTATGAGGGTGAGGGTGAATAATGACAGAATTTTCATTTTTGAGAGAACTATCCTTTTAGTAACTGAATCATTCTGACCACATTGTCACATTAGATTACTGCAGTAAAAATATTAAACAGTCAGATCAAGCGGAAATAGGGTAACGATTGTGCAGTGTCCCTTTTTACAATTTAAAGTTAAGCATTTAAAATTCAAACAGTATGAAGTAGGTACATTGCAAAAATCCCCCTCAAACAACAAAGCAACATTCCCATCCATCCTCTGCTTTGGTCTTTAATCTAATGTGACGGGTCCAGACACAAGCACACACATTCACACAGACATTGTCAGCTGTTGGGATATTTCTGGAGGGAGACAGCCAAGCGCTCTGTTCTAGAACCCTCTTCTGAGAGTATACCAGAGCGATGGGGAGTTTTTCCCTCCAAAACAGTCCTCCCCGTCTTTGACAGTTCCAGAGAGATTTCCACAGCCATCTGCGTTGTGTAGTGACCATGTGTGGTTCCCTGCAGGTTTTGCTAGAGTTTGCATTCTCTATTTTCACAATGGAAATGAAATAATCATCCCAAAGAGGCACAAAATCACTTTCACGGACTTTTAAATGAAATGTTCCCTCCTGGTGGAATGACCTGCCCAACTCAATCCAAGCAGCTGAATCCTTAGTCATCTTCAAGAATCGGCTATAACACATCTCTTCCATCTTTATTTGACCCTCTAACTCTAGCACTCTCTATTCTAATTCTATTCTTAAAAAAAACTTGCCCTTTTTAGACTTGCACTCTATTCATTTACTAACTGCTTGTTTTCTTAAAAAAAGGGCCAAAACAAAAGCAAAAAAGGCCTCTAACACTAGCTTGCTCTATTCTTTTTCTATTCTATCTGTTTTCTTTTTATTTATAATATAATTAAAAAAAAACCTTGCTACGTGTACTATGTTAAGCTAACTGAGACTTGTTATAGCACTTTCGTATCATTGCTCTTTTGTTGAATTTGATTGCATTGTCCTTATTTGTAAGTCGCTTTGGATAAAAGCATCTGCTAAATAACTAAATGTAAATGTAAATAATCAATTTGAGAGGCAGGATCAAAAGTGTATTGTAGTTTTATTCTAATTATGCCAAAGCTGATTTGGTATATATTCCTGTCTGTCTGTTTTGGTATATTCTTTGGCATTCTTCAGCCAATGCTGCGGCGCCCAGGGAGCAGTTGGGGGTTTGGTGCTTTGCTCACCTCAGTCGTGGTATTGAAGGAGGAGAGAGCGCTGATTATTCACTCCCCCACCGACAATTCCTGACGGACCTGAGACTCAAACCCACGACCTTCAGGTTACAAGTCTGACTCTCTATCCATTAGGCCACAACTGCCCCCCGTAGCATAAAGGGTTTCCGAGTGGATAAAATAATTTTTTTAAAAATTTACTATATAGGTTGTCAGTCAAAATTTTGAATCAAAACATTTTTTTTGAAATGTGAAGAATTATCTTATGCTCACCAAGGCTCTATTTATTTAATCAAAAACACTGTAAAAACTAATATTGTGAAATAAAATGCTATTTATTCCTGTGATTTACTGTCCTTTATTAGCTATATAACAAAGGAAAAGGAGTATGAGCATGAACTCAAGTCAAGGTCAAGTGCAGGGGCGATAGGCTATAGAAGGTGTCCTTGAAGCATACAGTTATTAAAAAGTCCCATTATGGCCTTGGCTGGATTTTTTCATGAGCACATCCCTCATGAGACTGTATCCGGAGAAAGCTATGTGTTAGCATTCCCATTGATATCAAAGGCAGTTGCTTTACTCCTCCATGGATTGCAGCTATCGGTCTATCAGTAGATTAGCAGGTGCGCTCTCCATCGCCCTCCGTCTCTCTGGGGGGGTAAACACACCAGCATCACACCATTAACTGCTTATTGAGGCATCATTTCTATCAATTACCTCTGCCTAAATCCCTCTATGCAAATCAGTCCTCAAGGACATGCTCAGCTGTCACTCTCCACCAGCCAGTCACTGTTTGTGGCATTGATTACAATGGAAATCAGCTCAGGAATGGGGTGGTTTAGAGGTGGGGCTGCTTATTATGACAAACTGAATTCTTATCGCTCTGAAACTTGTCATTTGTCTCCATTTTCTATATCAGGCCTCATCTTAATGGCAGGGTGTTTTAGGTGCATTAGCATGTCACACTGCTTCTTTATTTAGAATCACAAGACAGGAAAGAAAAATTAAAAGGGTAATTTTTTCTTTCGGATTTTCTGGGGAATGTTGAAAGCCTGATGAAAGACAGTCCACATATTGAATATATAGACTTTTTTTTATATAATATTGAATATATAGACTTTTTTTCTTTTGATATCTGTAGAAAAATGTGGGGTCAATGCAATTTTTTTTCAAATTAATAGGGACATTTATAATGTTACAAAAGATTTCTATTTCAATTAAATGCTGTTCTTCTAAACTTTCTTTTACTCAAAGACTTCTGAAAATAATTTCCATAGCAAAAACAATAAAATATTCAAAAACAATAAAAATCTTTATTATTCCAAACTTTTGACCGTATATACTATATACATTGGCGGGATTTTGGGTGTATGATCACACAACAATAAAACATGCTTCTTGAACGCGCATAGTTATTTTAAATTGCAATAATATTTCATATTAACAGTTTTGATCAAATAAACACAACCAATGGTACTGTACATACAAATTCTTTCATTTTCAGAGATATTAGAAGATATTAGATATTAAAATATATTAAAAGACTGTAAAATATTGAAAGATTTAAAATAAAGTTAAAAAAAAGGTAAAAAATGGATTCAGGTGCCATGGGGTCTAGACAAGTTAAACAGAAGCTGGTTGTCTATCCTTTGAAATAGACAAGATTTCAACATGGATTTCAAAGTCTTTGTTTAGGAAACAACTGGCTGCTTTGTTCACTTCCTTGACATAGAAGAGTGGCTTCTTAATGCTGGGCCACATTTACGGAGCACTCACCCTGCACAAAGAAACCAATTACTCTGACAAGGTCGGCAGAGCGCATAGCCATGCCCACAGTTTTATTGGGCTCCCAACTTAGAGGTGATTTTTTGTATCACTGAACACCATCAGAAGGGAGGTTTTCATCCGCTGGAACTAAGGAGTAGTACAACCCACATTAAATGAAAAGGAGGAGTTATTTCTGGAAAGCAAGGATTTAAATCAGAAAGTGAACTTTCAGTTCAGCAGGCCTGATTTCTTAAATTAAGATTTAATTGGGGGATAAAAGACCTTGTCATTGCTGTTGTAAAAGGAAACTGTTTCAATTTCTAGATGCTTTTTTACCCCTGTTGGGAAATCCAGTTTAAGCTAGTAAACCGCAGAGTATCCAAACTGGTCCAGGCTGCTCAAATACACTGTAAACAGTGAAACTGCACAGTTCTTACTTTAAGACAGTTTTTCTACCTGATTTGAAACTTTAAAATACAGAATTTTAATTGGTGTAACCTTATAGTTGGGTTGATTCAGTCATTCTTCAAAACGTTATTGTGTTTAATGAAAATGATTATTGTAGACATCACCACATGATGCACATTTTCTAGGCTATCTGATGAAACATTTTAACAGTATTTGAAGCATGGTGGCTAACGTGTTCAACCAACTACAATGTAAACTTGAAAGAGGCTGACTTAAAAATCTTTTTAGAGAATCAGTCTTAGAGTACAAGCCTGAAAGACTAAAACTGGACACGTGTGTTTGTCCTGTGTGGCCACAACTCAGAGCCTTTCAACATTGTGACAGTTGTCTGTTCTCACACAGCTTTTATAGGCCAGACTACAGCTGTGTAGTCTGGCCTATAAGAGCTTTTTGAGAAAAGAAAAACTGTCACAACATTGAAAGGCTCTGTGGATGACCAGAGATGAGGAGTTGAGCGCGACCGCCTAACGCTCCTCACTCAAACCCACTGTCACACAAACTGACATTTACTGCCAAAATACAGTA
>JAFVLL020037255.1:0-22178 GCA_021397915.2 Tor tambroides | reverse complement strand
GCTGGGGACTACTTTCAGGCGCTGCATAATATCATTGCGCCTGCTGCACCCATGGTACGGCAGCAAAGTTCCTTGATTATTACGCCGGAATGAGATTATAGTTCCTAGCCATATCGGCCTAGAAAATCGTAACTTTTAATTTTCCGCCAGTCTTAGTACACGATGTAACTACAGAAGAGTCAAGTTTTAAATAGCTCATTTTTGAATAGCTCATTTTTGAGCGTGATGCTAACGGTCTAATCCGAAAAATGTCGAAACTCTTTGGTCATTTTTGAGCGAGATGCTAATGGTCTAATCAGATTCAATGATCTATGCTAAGCTACGCTAAAAGTGCTACCGCCAGACCCGGAGATCGGCTGAATGGATTCGAAAATGGTAAAACTCAACTGTTTAACTCTAGGGAAGTTGGAAAATGAGCCTATTTTCAAAAAAAGTGGAGTGTTCCTTTAATACTGAGTAACAAACATTTCAGACAGTATTGCCAGCTCCTTTTACTGGTTTGCTACTTTAATGAATGTAGTTCCAAACAAAGCCACAGTATAAGAGCTGGATTTCTCTGCTTTGTTCCTAACTCTATTGTTTGACTAATTGAATGACTCAATCAATTGTTTCATTCTTAGAGGAATGAGCGTTTTTGAACAAATCAGTTGAAGGAATGATGCAGTTGAAGGAATGATACTCATAAAATCAGTCTAATGTTTCTTCCTGAATGAACCAGTCTTTGTGAACAAACTGTTTGAGTGAATGAATGAATGAATGAATGACTCACTCGCTTCCTAAATGAATTAGCATTTGTCACTAAACCAGTCCCGGAATGAGTGTTTTTGAACGAGTTGTGGGCCTATCCAATTTATTTTGCAATGTGAAAGTAAGCTATTCTGTGAATGTGCAAGACTCTCAAATTAATAGTTGCTCTAGGTAAATAGCTATAAAAAGAACAAAGTGCAGTAGGCCTAAACGGTAAACCTATTTGTGCTATTTGTTTATAATTTAGTTAAAGCACTAAAAGTAAAAGTTGTTTTTGTACAGCTAAAAATAACTGGAAGCAAATGACACCGGAAGCATGGCACATTCAAGTTAAAACTAAATGTGGATAGACTGTAAAAAAAAAAAAAAAAAGATGGATCACACACATCGGTTTTCTTCCACTTTAAAAAAATTAGCTAAAATGTCCCAGGCACTGTTACCTTGTGCTAATACCATCATTTGGAGCCCAAGACCCTGAGTCTGCGTATAGTGATAGCTATGATATGATATTAAGGTCCCACCCAAACTCAAAAAAAAATACAACCCAGTGCTGGGTAAATATTGGACAGCACACATGCTGGGTTGTTATCAACCAACAATTGGGTTAAATGTTTAACGCAACATTCTGGGCAGTAACCCAACCGCTGTGTAAAAACAACCCAATCGCTGGGTTCGTCCATATTTTACCCAGCGCTGGGTTGTATTTAACCCAGCATATTTTAGAGTGTAAATTTTTTAGAAAAACAAATACTTGAACATACAACAGCATGATATAACTACCTAAAAATACAGAAACAACAACAGTAATTTGATATTTTAGTTTGGCTCACCTCCCATTTGTTTACATGAAGAGGGTGGGGTTTCTAACCTATACTGCAGCCAGCCACCAGGGGGCGAAATGTTCTGGGCTGCGTTTCCCAAAAGCATTGTAAGCTTAAGTAAATCGTACACCCATTGAAACCAATGGAGCTACGATCAACTTCGGCTTACGATGCTTTTGGGAAACGCAGTCCTGGTCACTTTTTAGGATGTGTGCGGCTGGTGCGGCCCAATTGAGATAGACAGTCACTTGCTGCCACCTACTGGCATAACGATGTAAAGTGCAGAAAAATTCCCTGAAAAAAAAACAACTGACCGTCAATTAGATTTAAGCACCAGACCTCTTTCTGTAAATATAATATTATACCATTCTAATTCTGACATATAAACATAAACTTGCAGTTTGCATTTAAGTTTTTAAATTGGCTTTCATGTAAAACATGATTGTTGATTTAAAGAATGATAGAAAGTAGCTAATTAAGCGTAGCCTACAGGGAGGAGGAGAGAATGGAGGGTTGGAAGGAAAGCCTACACTTTTATCTTCACCATGTGGAATTGTATAAACCTGGAACATTCAAATGGACAAATCAGTAGAACAGAGAATACATAGACCAGTGTAGAATATAAATATTACATGAAGCAGCCAGCAACATACGAACACATCAATCCACAGGCTTTGATCTCCATCTGCTGCTTTGTAGGAACAGAAATACCAAACGCTTTTGCTTAGACGGAGGAGGTTGTAACCGAAGGAGGAATACTTCTGATTTTATTCCTATCGCCACAGTCCAGACTCCGACTGCGCAAAAAGAGATTTCGTTTCTGAGACATCATTAGACATAAAACGACTGCTGCTATAATTGCGTGTTTGTGGTTCGTGCACAGGCGTTTGATGCGCAGATGAGATGAATGTGGCCTTTGTGTATCTAAACAACATTAATCACAGATAAACAACATGGCTGCTGTTGCAACTGATACTTTCCCAACTTTACAGCTGGACTTATTCAAGCAAGTTTATTTAACGAACGAGTGAAAAGTTCAACCTAACTTATGGACAATAATACTTAAAAATACAACTTTGCTATCAAACACCATGAGTGTGCACTGGTGAAACATCCAAGCCAAATGTAGACTGGATATGCTACAAACATATAACAAAAATTCAGAAATTGAGATCATTCAGAAATAATGTTTTCATAACTTAATGCGAGCATTAGCAAAATGCTCTAAGATTGTATTTTTGTTAGCTGGGACTTGCAAAAGTACACTTGCAAAAAATTAGCCATTTTCATAACTGTATAATATTTATAGTGTTACATAATTTATTATGAAATGTTTTTATTCCCTTAAGGTTTGGGGTCAGTGTTCTTCTGGATTTTGGAAATATCTTCAGTTTTGCTCATGTTTCTGCAGTCTGGAGTGTTAACAGGCTCTCTGAATTCAGTTGAGTCCATGAGTAAGTTCTGCCCACATCCCATAATTAACCAGACCATATCTGACCTTTAGAGTTGCAGCAAACGAGGGCAAATTAGTTCAGTGAGGTGATTATCTGATGCCAACATTTTCAGTAATTGGGAGTCTGTATTACACGAATGATCAGGAACAACTGTGAACAAACACACACACACACACTACATTTGACATTATGCTCTTATCCTCGCTGGCCTTTACTAGGAAAGTCTAATTTTGATTTAATACCTCTAGATTAGACAGGCTTTGTTGGAGTTTAGACAAGTAAGGGGGTATTTTCTGCCACAGTCATCCATGTATTCAGTGATGTAATATTATCATATTTACATTGAGAAAGATGCATGGAGAATTGCAAAATGTTAATATTGATTAATATTTCTTACCCGTTCAACTTGAGAAACAAGACTACTATTATAAAGACATCATAAACAATTCAAGTGATTATGTTTTGGTTAGGAAAAGAGTACGTATTATTCACCCATCACCCAGATGTTCACGGCCTCCCACATGGAATTGAAAGTGTTAGAGCGCTTTGTATGCTTAGACAGGACAGTTTTGGAAGAAGCTCACTCAAAAACACTCATTTCCTAAGAAAAACAATTTATCAGCCTGTCAGGGGTGTACTTTAGGCTGTTACATGATTTCTTGGATCAGGTTCTGGGCGCATCTGTGCCTTAGAGTAACTGTGGTTTTGTCTGAGCCTGTGCTTGATACCAAAACATTAAATAGTAGTTTAATGCAGTGCTAAATCAAACTAAATATTAAAAATATTTACTAACTCATCTCTGTACAGTTGGAACTAAAGCTACAACTCTATATCATTTCCAGGCCTGTGTAAAGATCAATAAATATATAACGTTTAGTGTAGCCTATATCCCGTGACTGGCATTTCCCAACATAGGCTTCCCTTAGATTATTTGTGGCATTAAAGCAGACACCAGCAGGAAGATTAGGGTCATGGCTAATTTAAGAGTCCCAGTTACTGTAAATACTGTAAGTGGTGGAAAGTTATGCAGGACTGACCTGGGATTATCCTTAACATCCATGATAAATCTGGAAAGAGCAGTTCAGTAGTTTGGCATGCGACTTTCATTTCGTGTGTAATCGGATTTGGGGTAGAAAGAAGAAGAACCACACTGCCATCTAGTGAAAACGTAGGCACAGTGAAATCCTGAATATATAAAATGCTCTTTTGTAGACTCGATGGTGCAAGTGAAAATTAAACGATTTGTTCAGCTCTCTTAAAATCAAGATAGAGCTGGTCGGGTGAACTTTGACATCTGAATTTAAAAAAAAAAAAAAAAAATCTTTCTACAGCTATAAATACACTCAGAAGATATTCTATACAATGTAAAAAATAAAAAATAAAAAAAAAATAAAAAAAGTTGAGCCAGCTTAAAATTTTAAGGCAACCAGCTTCAGCAGATTTTTGAGTTTCGCAACTTGTTGTTTTAAGTTCATACAACAAAAAGAGAATCTCCTACAAAAATAAGCTGAGAGAACTCAAATCTGCTGAAGCTGGTTGCCTTAAAAATTTAAGTTGGCTCAACTTTTTTTTTTTTTTTTTTTTTTTTTTTTTTGCAGTGTAGAGCAGTGGTGATTGTTTGTTTGCTTATTATGATGTACCAGTAAAAACAATAGTTAAATATTTGCGAGGGAAAAAACAAATGTGATTTCAGTTTAAACCTTTATGTTGCAGTTTATATCCTGAATTTATTTATTTATTTACGCTAGAACTTTTTAATATATTCATTGTAATGTTAACATTATCAACGTTAAGGCAAGTAACTAAAATAATGAAAATATAATTGGAAATTCTGAAACTAACATTTAACTTGTTTAAGGCCTATTTGAGTAAACAACAACAACTGACACTAGGTGGCAATGTTGCTCATTACTCTACTCTGCAAGTGATTTTGGTCTTAGTTTTTTATTTAGAAGAAAGAACGTTTATAGTAATTACAGCCATTAATGGAAACAATTTAGTAAAATATACATGTTGGAATATAATTGTCTTATAATTATTTGAAATTATGATCTAGCTAAACAGATCATAATTAATCAAACTACAAACCTGCTACTAATGTGCAGATCTGGCCAAGTGGCCACGCTGACACTCCTTCTGAAGTTAGTTTTCAGTTAACTTAAGGTAATAAAAAGAAGTGTAGGCTGAAATGAAGGACTAGATGAAAGAGTTGGCATAATAAATTCATTAAGTTTGGCAAATCCACATGCGTCCTGCAGAGAGATAATAAAATGTTCATAAGCTCAAACAGGGCAGAGTCTGATAGCAGAGAGAATTCAGTCTGTGTCTTACATGCACTACTTTCACAAAAGTATAACCACAATTCCCAAAATCTCCATGATATTAATATAAACATAAATATACGTATTTAATATATATATATATATATATATATATATATATATACGTGTGTGTGTGTGTGTGTGTGTGTGTATAATTATATATATTTTTTAGTGCTGTCAAACGATTAATCGCGATTAATCACATCCAAAATAAAAGTTTTTGTTTACAGAATAAGTGTGTGTGTACTGTGTATATTTATTATGTATATATAAAGACACACACACATACAGCATATATTTTGAAAATATTTACATGTATATACATTTATATATTTATATTCTTATATTTTATATTGTATATAAATATAATATATAAACATAACATATTTTTCTTACATGCATGTGTTTGTATTTATATATTCATAATAAATATACACAGTATACACACATAAAATGTGTAAAAAAAACTTTTATTTGGATGCGATTTGACAGCACTAATATATATATATATATATATATATATATATTCTCTTCTTCTTCTTCTTCTTGATCTTCACCTTCACAGTTATCAAACATACCGTTATTTTGCTGTATTCTTTTGTAAAATTAATTTTTTAAAAAAAGTGAATAAAGAAAGAAAAACAGCCAGTCTGACCTAAAGAAAGAGTTGACTCTTTTCTGAATGTAAATCTTTGTAAAACTTTTGATTCTTCACTAACACATTATAAAACGTTTTGTGTGACAACTAGCCCCATATGTATGTTTAACTAATTTGCCTTTAGTCTAACATCTAATAGACTAAGAAAATAAAATGAAAACGTTGATAACCTAGATGAGACATACAATAAAATAAAACAAAATAATTATAGCGTACTATACAGCTAAATATCACTTTCGTGTCAAACGTACTTTACACATAGGCCTATTGTTACATTTAATAATTTAATTTAAATTCCACTTGCTTTAAAACACCTTTTTATCCGCGTAAGCCCGAAGAACTCTTTTTGCAGCATATCTGAAATTTTTACTGTCCTTCCCTTCACATAAATCACCGAACACACATGCTCAAAGTATCTGTGAATATGTATAAAGTGGGATTTGTCACATTGATCAGCCAGTTATCTGCTGCCATACAGCTGACATCATACAGCAGCGACGGCAGCGGATGCGCTTCAGTCAATTACCGTATACACACACCGCCATAATAACACAAGCTCTCCATCAGCATCAGCAAGACAACCGCAGGGGAAGCAGTGAGTATTTTTTTTGCATTCAATTCCGACGAAAAACAAATCGTAGGCTGTGTTATTCGAAACGGTCTGTTGTTTAGTCTCTGCCGTTTCCAAACCTCTGGGCAGCGGCTTAGATTGGAGAAATGCGAGAGGAAACGTAGAATTGATTCTGTCTGTTCTATTTTCCCAGTGGAAAATTCGCTTAATCCCTTCAGTGCACCATAAGAAAGAAAAACGTCCATCAATATTTTGACGTATAATGCCTCACTGAACGCGCAGCTGTTGCGTAATAATGGTACATTATGCGCGCGCAGTGCCGCGTGATAAATTACAAATAACGCTTAAATGCTTAAGTTTGTCCTGTCTGTATGTTAGATAATGAATTACGATGATTTGATAAGCTTTCAGTGGTGCTGTAATGGTTTGTGGTCGAAGCTTATTTGAGAGACAGCGCAGACATCATCTGAACGCCTCACACATGCTGATGCGCTGCTGTACATCTCGGATAACCTTGATAGAGCCAGTAAGGTGTTCGCGTGGAAGAGCCAATAAAACACGCCTGCTTCGTGGCCTGCAGTGATTTTCACGTGAACTGATTGTGTCAGAAAAGGAACATGCAATTATTTATTTTAATACAGTTTCAAATGAAATGTTTTGTCAAAATAACATTAATGGCGTCTTTAACAATGATGAAAATAAATAAATGAGGTTTTCAGCAACTGATATTTAGATATTTTGATATATACTGATATTTAGATCATCTCTGTATATATAATTATTTATATTAGATATAAAAATTTGGCATTAAACTTAATGTAATATGGAAAATAAATCTATTTAGACATTTCAGCACAAAAATATTTATTTATTTGAACAGCCAGTCTGACAGACTTTTATTTTCCATAGTACATTTAGTTTTAATACCAGATTATATAAATGTATAATTTTTATACCTAATATAAATAATTATAGATACAGAGATGATCTAAATATCAGTATATATCAAAATATCTAAATATCAGTTGCTGAAAACCGCATGTATTTATTTCATCATTGTTAAAGATGCCATTAATGTTATTTTGACAAAGCATTTCTTTTCTTTTTTTCAAAATAAAAACTCAAAACTCAAAAATAATTTAAAAGGAATAACTGAAATTACGGAAATGTCTAATCGGTCAAGCTGTTATTGGCCAATGCTGGCAATCTCAAAACGGCTTAATGTGGTCTGGCGTGTCTATCTATCACTAGTGATTGTTGTGTTTATGTGTTTTGTATTCTGTAGAGGGCTCTTTAATAGCTTATTAGGTTGGAGAAAGATAATGAGAGAGCGCGGTAACCTATCAGATGTTTTCATCAGTCGGCTAATGAGTAAGACATGAGACAGTGTGTGTGTTGGTGAATTAGTACGCACAGACAGGAGTGTTTGTACATGCACACTGAGTCATAATGACATGGAGAAAGATTCACAGTAACTGAGTAACAACATCACAGAGCTCCAACATCAGACCCCTCAGAGACAAACTTAATGGAGAGATATTTACTGACTAACTAGTGCTAAATTGAAAACCTTAACCAACAACAGATGCAGGATTGTCAGAGATACAAATCCTCTCAGGTGAATGATGGCATGGAAGGATAAAATTATCAATGCTACTGTGACTCTTACTTTCCCTAAAGAAATAATATATATATATATATATATATATATATATATATATATATTATGTGAAGAGTTCAGATGCAAAAGCCTCTAAATGCTTGAAATGTTCTTCTAAAATAAGCATTTTTACTAGACTCCTATGTGTAGGTTCAGTAATTTCACTAATAAAGTAATTTCAGTAATAATGGCAATGAATAGGTTCTTTTCATTGGAGCCTGACAAAAATGCTCATTTTAGAAGAAAATTTCAGATGGCACTTAGAGGTTTTTACATCGTATATGTATACGTATATTATATTAAATTATATTGCATAAATATAAACACATTTGACACATCCTTCTGAGAAAAAAAACAGCAAAAGGAAAGGAAACCAGGTCCAAAAATCTCTCCCACCAAGTAATTCAGATGTTTTATTGAACATAAAACAATAAACCACAAAAGACTTCCTGTTATAACACAAAATTGCTAAGTAATGAAAAGTAAGACACTTACTGAAAGGAAATTGTATAAGTGTTCGGTTAAATATATTGAGTTCATTTGCATTTTTTGCTGGATATAGGACCTAATCATTCACGTTTGCTTCAGATATGGTGAAATTAGGCAGTAACCTGGTGGACAAGATGGAGAGACAGCCGTCGGTGGAGGACGGTTTTGACAACATCCCCCTCATCACTCCACTGGAGGTCGGCCAGTTACAGCAGCCTTTCCCTGATAAGGTAATTACCATTCATGCATTAGAGAGCAGAACCCACACACAGCACCATATTAAAGACAGCAGCGCACCTCTGTTACTCATTACTCTGCATAGAACTTCATTAAGGGGAAGAATGTCATAGGAGACCGGAGGTGGACCGGCAGACATCCACTACCACTGATACCATCAAAGACACAGTAGAAACCACCCCGATAGATCCCAGCGGATTGCCTGGCATGAAAGAAAGAATTCATGTGACACCATCGAGATTCGTTGTCACTGAATATGATACAGTTTGTCACTGAAAGACTTTGCAAACCATCTGATCTTGCAAATGCACACAAGCTCATGTCAGGACTCTCACAGATGGCTTGTATCTATTCTTAGCTCTGTAGGAGGCAAGTGCAACGGGTGGAAACACACAGCAGAGTTTGAATTGAACTTTGCAGTGACTCATCTAAAAGTTGACAAATGATATAGTAGTAGGAGCTCGCCCTCTGCATTTTTAATGTGCTGAAGTAACTTCCTGTGTATCCTACAACCTACACTGTTTGAAAAACCTGCCTCTACCTATATTTTTCCAAAACATACCTGTACATACGATTCACTGCAGTTTCCAGTGGAAATGACCACTAGTGGCAGAAAAACATTGATTTTTATTTGTTTTCATGCTAATTATGATTACAGTGGCAGAGTATTAATTAATAAAGACTCATTATTCCTCATTTCTTTGCACAACACTATGTTATGACCTCAACAAACAACCAAGTGTATGATTTGTAAACTAGAAAAATCCATTTTGATGTTTACATCACGTCACCAGCTCCATAGGTATGGCTCTTCTGACATAGTAAACTTGCTCAGTAGCGCACCTGGTACAGTGTTGCACTTTCACCGAGGAGCTAAAGTGTCAAGGTTGCTTTAGCAAATGCATTTTATCTTCAATCAGAGCACATAAGACTTGGTTGGGACGTAATGTTGACTCTACTTTGGCTGTCCAAATAATTCTTAAAAAGACTCGTTGTTGTGTGTCAGTCAGTGCTGCGCAAGCTGGTAGACCATCTTGGACTAACAACAATCCACCTTAACATAGTCAAGATGTTCTTTGGAGCATAACATCTTCATCTTATCAAGCAGTTAGAAACTTTGGAAACACAGCTACTTGCTTCAGCTGATTTTCCATTAGGGTTTCTAATGCTAACTCTGAAAGCAGCGATCCCATTCTTGTGGTTTCTGCCCAGCCCCCTCTCATCTTGTTCTTTGTTTGGACTATTTTACTTGTTCATTCTTTCTCTGTGACTCGATAGGTGATTGTGAAAACCACGGCAGAGTATCAGCTGAAGGAGAAGAAGAGGAAGCTGTATGTGCCGAGCATCAAGAAGCTAAACATAAACCTTTATGATGAGATGTCAGAGAAGCTCAAGGTAAAAAAAAAAAAAAAAAAAAGACAAGGACAGATTGCCCAGCCTACTTAGATCTTGCATTTGTCTCTCTGCTAGTGAGGGAAATGTGAGTATAAATAAAAAATGGAAGGCATAAATACATGTGTGATTTTCTGTGTTTTCCAGCTGACTGGGTTGATTATTATCACCTTGGCGTTCCTAGCATGTCTGCTGCTGTTGGTCATGTATAAAGCGCTGTGGTATGATCAGCTCGGCTGCCCTGAGGGCTTCGTTCTCCAGGTACCCAGTATAGCGCAAACACACCATCCTGAGAACATTTGTGGGCTACTGTAAAAACCATTTTTGGTCTGAAATATAGATGACAGATCACACTTATGTAAACAAATGTCTTCACTTGTGCCTTTAGTGAAAACTAAACAGTGGTTGCCACTGGTATGACATCTCAACATGATTTTCACCTCAAAACGTATCCTACTTTCTTTCACTGTGAATGAATCTTCTGAGAATGGTGGTATATAGCTACCAGATGAATAATAATTTATACAGCAGCCTGTGCATTAGTAGTTGGATTTTTAAGTTAAGCAAGTGGCACCAAGTGACTGTCTTTATGCATGAGTCATTGAATCATTCATTCAACCTGTTTGTTCAAAATTGCTGATTCATCCAGGAACAAAACAAGTTACTCCATGTGTATGTGAGACTTGTCTCACATACACATAAAGACACTTGTTTTGTTCCTGAATGAATCAGCAATTTTGATTCAAATTTAATTCATATTGTGTTGAATTAAATGTAATTGAAATTTAATTCAATACATTTCAGTTGAGTTTTCCTTGTGCTTCATGTGAGGAACTTCATTTGTTTGATGCACAAAGATGCTGTTTTAAGTTACCCACATATGAAAGTATATTTCTGTTAGGCCGTAGGGCAGCTTACTAGGTTTTGGAGCAGAGCAATTAAGTATTAACTGCATCTTTTGTTCGTGTGATATTCGTTTAAATTTACTTTGTTTGTAGCTCAGCAAAGCTTAGCTGAAGATCTTCAGTCTGCGGACAGTATCTGAGGCGGTGCATTAGCTTTGGTGGAGTGTGAGAATGTCTTTAATTAGTCTTAACCATGACTAAACTGTGATTAAGGCCTGCAGGGGCTTCCACCTCACCCCCTTTGATGCAGATACCACTGCCATAATTAGCATGCCATACTAATGTAGCGTTGCTAACTTGAAGAGCGGCAAAATTGCCTCTTGTTAAGATGGAATGAAGTTTATGCAAGCTTTGGCATGTTGACGTCTCTTGATTGACGTCTTTCAGTCGCAAAACCTTTTTGTTTTTTTGGGATGAGTAAAGTGTCACTTCAAGCATCTAAGCATCTATTTTACAAATTGGAAATATAATTTTTCATAGTTTGCATTCCTGAGAAATAGTTTATTACTACTTACACTATGTAGTCAGTTTTAGATCATTTAAGATTAAGAATTTGGGTATTTTCATATATATAGCTACAGATTCTGTAAGTTTTAATTTTTAAAATTAATTTTGTGTTTAGGTAACTTTCCAAATAAGTATATACTAAGATGTTCCTTGAACTAGAACTAGAAATAGTTCTTTCTATTTTTTGCTTAAAACTTATTGTGTATATTCCATGCATAATATTATGTATTAGATGGTAAATTGTATTGTTTTTTTTTTTTCAATATTGTATAAGATGATTAGGTTGATGACATGCTCTGTTAGGAATAACATATTACCATAGCAATCTTAATTTTGTGGCAGAATATAGTATGTATATTTTGCACAGTATGTAAATTTTCTATATGAAATCACAGATAATCTTCTATTTGCTCGAATGAGAATTTTGCACCGGAGCACATTGCATATTGATGGATATAGTTAATATTATCTTTTATTTAATTTTTATTTTTTTTCCATATCATTTACACTAATGGAAACACAAAATTTTACATTTTTGTTTCTGAGATGATTATTGGCCACTCATTGAATTGCATGCAACATAATGAGACTTCAACAACAAAAAAGTGCATACAATTTTATTAAAAAAAAAAAAAAAAAAATTTTAATGTTTTGCTTTATATACACACACACACACACATTACGAACTTTTTTTTTTTTTTACCACTACGGGTCATTGATTTTTACAGAAATATATTTTTTGTTGATGTTTGTAGACAATGTGCTAAGCTTCACATGTCGTCTCAATACATTTGGAAAAGACAGTGATAGAATATCATTGTCCACTTCTAAAATATCCTCTATTTCCCCAATTTATGCATGTGCGTAAACAGAAGTGGCAGGATTGTTGTTTCAGAGGCAGTTATCAGCGGTTTGGCCGCTCTACCGATGCTATATCAACAGGAATGCAGAGCTCCATGACATTGACCTTTATATTTGATTTATTACAGAACCTGCCTGACCTTCTCCATTCTAGTTAATGTATTCCTATATAACCTTTATTTGCAAACGTCTACTTTCTAATCTAGCACAGACACTGCACCCCGTCGGCTCTGGAGATGTACTACCCTGAGCAGAACTCCAGGGGCAGCTTGTACACCGCCATGACCCACCTCAACCAGGCCAAGAAGAACATCCCAGAGCTGTCTCCTCCCTGGCTGCCAGTCATGAAGGATGAGGTGAACCACTCTGAGAAATAAGGGGCGAGAAGGGGTCACTGTATTTTCACTTTAAAGGGTTTATGAGGATGGAATTCAGATAATGTTGATGGTCAAGTCAATGGGAAGGCGTTTATGTGTGTATTTCGTGTTTAAAATGGGAATTTGGTGCGAATAACTATTTAGATTAACTGTGACACACACAAATGTCTTTGAACTGAAGGTTTCTAGCTTTCTACTTTGTCGACCTTCTGCAATACAAACGCTTTCAGAAATCTACTCGCGATGCTCCATACCCGTTAAGAAGAAATCTAGACTCTGAAGCTCATCCTTACGCGTTTTAAATGTCACCACGCCACTTTTGGATGGCACGTCTCACTGTGGCATTGTAGATTTAGTCGTGCTGCTTGTAATTCTGCAAAGTTTGTTAGGCGTTAGTTCTCGCTTACGGTTTCATTTGAAGTCATTTAGCTTAGTGTAAGGAAGCGTGCGTTGGCTGTGAATTGTGTTCTAATGAACTGCAATGCAACTGAGAAACGAGTGCATTGGCAAGAAATGCATTCCAAAAACTCTGATCATTTTCCCCTAAATCAACTCTAACTACTGATTGTTGTCTTAAAGCAACATGTCTTTGATTTAGAAGAGAAAAGCGATTATTACACTTTTTTTGTACATTTACTAAATGAGAAAATCTGACTTTTGATCGTAAGAACGAAATGATTGGTGCAAAAAGTACATTTTATACACATTTGCATGCTTAAAAACCATACCATATCCTAGAATTTAAATTAAAGATTTGAAAACCAAGTCATTTGAATGTAAACAGGAGTAACGGTAAACTATTTTTAGGTATTAGAACAATCATTTTTGTGTTTGTTTGTGTGCTGAAATATTTACACACGAAGCACCAGCAGCCATTTAAATGTTTATTAATGTTGTAGATTCTTTCAAAAGTTTAAGAATGTGATAACACCTCATGAAGGTGAGTGACCTTTGAATTGTTTTTGTGTTCATTTATCACTTCTGCAGCAAATCAGTCCCAGCTGAATGTATAAACTTTCAAAAGCAGATTGAAACATGTTTCCCATTTCTGTTACTGGTTTGTTTATTTATTGTGCTTTATACTTATCAATTGTGATCTGTATTTTTTTTTTTTTTACAATTGCTAAATGTAAAGTTCTAATGTGTATTTATTTAAGTATTTCTCTCTTATTTATTTGACTGGTGCTGGAAGGATGAATTGAATTTCTTGTATGGTGCAGCAGGTGAAATCATAAAGCCTGCAGTATTAGTCATTTCTGTGTGTAACAAACATTCATTCATCCTCAGTGGATAATAACAGAATAAAGGTTTCAGTATTCACCAGCGTGGTGTTCTGTCATTGCACAGGAGTTTCTACAACTGCAGTTGGTCTGCATATAATGTGCATATAAAAATAAAAAAATAAAATCCAGATCTTGATTTTGTAACAGTGGTGCTGTAAATTCATAACACGTAATTTATAAACACACCATTTATTATTTGTAGTGTTAGTATTATTTAACAGTGGTGATAATGATGATAGCAATAATAATGATTATTATAAAACAAATTAATTAAAAAGGATTGAATAAAAACATATTTACACTGGATTATAAACTAATAATAATAATAATAAATTGTTGTTATAAGTTAATTAAAAATGATTGAATAAAAATGTAGTTAAATTGATAATAAAATTAAAAATAATAATAGTGGCAATAATGACAATTATTATAGATCATAAGTTCATTAAAAAGCATGGAGTTAAATTGTATTAAAAATTATATGAAAGAGAAAATAAAATGTCAGATGTTAAATTGATTATGCATGCTACATTTGTGACATTTTAGTCTAAATATAAATATGTGGCTTACATTCAAATGAGAATATTTAATCTATATGTATACACTTTTTAAAAATGTTCAAAAGTCATATTTTAAATGTTAATAGATAGTATTTTACATAACCTAAGTGTGTGCGTGTGCGTGTGTACACAGGATTTCACACCATGTTCCTTCTAGTCCTCTGTGTAATTAACATTTTCATTCCTTGCACTGTACTGTATGTCATGCAGGCGCTGAACCCAATAAAGTGTTAAAAAGTAATTATTAGAGAATAGCATAGTCAGCTCACAGCAGGTGTTGCCAGGGGAAAGGGCGTTCATTTGAGTGAGGGTGTAAAGTGGTTGTGGGTCAAGCCCTGTTTGAGGAGTGTGTGTGTGTGTGTGTGTCTCTCAGTTGGATCTCCTGAATACTGGCGCCAGCAGAGAATGCTTTTCATTACAGATACCTCCCTCTTTCTCTCTCTCTCTCACACACACACACACACACACACACACACACACACTGTATCGCTTTTACTCACACACACACACACACACACACACACACACACACACACACACACACGCTTACAGATTAAATGAGGTGTCAAAATACTCAACTCAGATTGACAGCCGACCCAGTGGACTGTCTAAACAAATGTTCTGCTGAATCCTGCACAGATATCTCACAATGCAAACAAGGACAAACCCACTCATTCTTTATTATCACTGCTTTTACAATAATAGTAAAGTGATGAAAACTATGAAATGCCAGAAAGAAAATTTTGGAAAATCTAAGTTTATTCTTAAATTGCATTGCTTTAAATTTGCATTGCATTGCTTATATAGTGAAGTTTACACTATGTGAAGTTTACTGTATGTCCTTATGTTGCGTTCTGGAATAATCTTACAGAATTCTTTCACTGAAAGGAAAGAACGACTTGCTTATACTTGATTTAACTGTCAGTACTGTAGGTTCCTCATTACTGTAACATAACTGTGGACTCATATGTTACACAGCTCAGAAAGATTCTCACTGTGAAAACTCGCTTTTTTTTTTCAAAAGATTGTATACAGTGCCACCTTCAGGTCACTTTACTAGGGCCTTCAGCCACTTGATATGGCACTGTATTAGCGGCCATGTTTGTGTTTTGTATTTTTGGGATTTGTGCTTGTTTTGTTTTGTTTTGTTTTGTTTTGTTTTGTTTGTGTTTTGTATTTTTGGGTTTTGTTTTGTGTTTTTGTTTTTGTTTTTGTTTTGTTTTGACTTGACCATGACAGCTTTTTCAGTTATGTTCTTTTTTTCTCACCCCAATAGTTTTCTTTCTTTCTTTCTTTCTTTCTTTTTCTCTTGTTTTAATTGTTGTTGTATTTTGTGTTTGGTTTGTTTTTGTTGTGACCATGGCAGTTTCTTCAATTAACTTGATGTCATTGTATTAGCTGGCCTGTTTTTGTTTTGTTTTGCTTGCGATTTTTTTTGTTTTGACATGGCTGTTTCTTCAATTAAGTCATTTTTTCTCACCCCGATATATTTTTTCTTGTTTAAAGATCAGTTCTCTTTTTCATTTTCTGTATTGTGCTTGTTTTATGAGTTGTTTTGACCATGGCAGTGTCTTAAATTAACTTGATGTGGTACTTTATGAGCAGACATTCAATGTTTGTTTTGTATTGTTGTTTTGACCATGAGAGTTTCTTCATTCAAGTTTCAAAGTAAGTTTTTTGTTGTTGTTGTTGTTTTAAGTCCCCTTTTTATTTCTTAGATTTATGCTTAATGCAAGAAACAAAGTGCATGGGCTAATAAAAATAAACTTAATTCTAGATATACTCTCTGAAAACGTCTATATATTTAGAAAAATTCTTTCTCCTTTTCTGCACATAAATTCTGCAAAGGCAGTAGTCGCATATGATAATCATGTGGTTTTGAAAGAGTAATTCAAATGAACCAAATACATTAGTTTTAATTTACAACACAACTACTAAGTGTATAAATGTACCCGTCCTGTGTGTAGCGTCTATGATTTAGTGAGGCTGTAAAACCACTTTAAATTGAGAAGTGTTGACAGCCTCTGGTTTTTCGTTGACTTTCTGCTTCTATAAATGTTCAAACTGCGTAAAAAGTGTGTTCTCATTTTAGCACTATGACAGGGAGTTTATTGCTGTAACACAAGAACCTCCTGACCCTTACAGGCCAAGAAAAAAACTCTTTCATACGTCATTTACTTACCTAGTCCTCTGCGTTTGATCATTTGCCCTTCAAGTAAAGGCCATATTGCAGTCATAAAGGGATCAATGAGAAATCAAGTGACTTACAACTGTCAAAGCATAATAACAGCTGGCAGGCCTGCCGTGACACTGGGCAAGCGCCAGTCTACAGTGTGTGCGCTCTGTGTTTTTATTGAATGTAGGATCTGTTTTGAATGACTGTCTGAATGAATGTCTTTAGCTGCTTAAGGGCAGCGTTTAGTCCTTGATTTATTCGTTTAGGAACGGCTTGGCGTGGAATCGTTTTCCAAACTCTGCAGTTTGTAGCAATTTACGCTTCAATGAGGGAGAAACCCACAGAAACAAATATTTGAGTGTGCTCCGTAATGAAATGGCTATATTTTTACGGATTAAATTGAGTATAAGCCTGTTTAAACAAAGCCTGGCTACGCAGGCAACAATTTAGGATCCTTATATTAAACATCAGACTAGGACTGTCCTAAGGCCAGGAATAAAGAACAAGTATGCAGTAATTGTGTCGGCCGTCGAACCTGCGGTCAATGATTTCTGTTTGATCTTTAGTTTGTGATGCTTATATTCAACAGAATCAATTTGTGATGGTTTTGTTTAGTATAATGAATGTAGAAAAAGGGAGAGAAGGCATGAGTGATAAAGCGTTATAGTTTATTATTTATTTGTTTGTTATTTCCTGCTGATTTCTTTTGTTAAATAATGATTTCGTTTGAATTTTTATTCAGTTCTTAAACCAGTTAACGTCATAATTATAGTGTCACCCAGAATCGCTGGAGCCATAACGTCATTTTCTTCTTAAAAAATGCAGAATTCAAGGGCAAAATTAGAGGGTAAAAAATGTTAATGACTTGCAAATGGGTATGTATCAGGACTTCACATCCACTTACAACCTGTCCCCAATCTCTAATCCAAATTTATAGCAATTACACACGTGGAGCAAATTCTTAGACAAGTAAATTAGAGGCAGTCTGAAGTCCGGGAATCGTGTAGTTACCGCATTCGCTCTTTTTACATTGTGAGTAATAGATGCCAATTTACAGTCTCACAGACAGAGGAAGTTGTTGTTGTTGTATCAAAGTCTTAATTGCATGAACATGAACCATGTGTCTCATGGACAGAATGATTATATGAACAATACTGTGTAAGCGATATGACTCAGAAGACTTTTATGGTACAAGTGACCTTTTTCATTTCACAACATTGATTTTGCTTTTTTTTAAAAACAAAGCCAGTCAGAGTGAAAGCAGCACACTGCTGTGCAGACATTATAACATTATGGTAACTTTGAGAAAGATATAGCATACTCAGTGTATTTGTTTGTATATAATATTCACCAGT
This sequence comes from Tor tambroides, assembly GCA_021397915.2. Classification (NCBI taxonomy): domain Eukaryota; kingdom Metazoa; phylum Chordata; class Actinopteri; order Cypriniformes; family Cyprinidae; genus Tor; species Tor tambroides. The sequence continues at coordinate 3,804 of JAFVLL020037255.1, read as the reverse complement.
GTGTTTTTTTTTTTTTTAGTATATTTCTGACTTTTTTTTTTATTAACCGTTTTATTAACCGTTATTGGCCAGAAAAATACTATTTGTTTAAAACACTATACCATTCAAAAGTCTCTCCAAGGATGCATATTTGATGAAAAATACAGTAAAAACTGTATTCAGCTTTACAATCAAAAGAATAAATAACATTTTAAAAATCTTATATATAACATTAATTTTAAATCGTAAAAATATTTCACACTATTGCTGTTTTTGCTGTATTTTATATTAAATAAATGCAGGCTTGTTGAGTATAAGAGATTTCTGTAACACTTTAAGCCTTTATGTGCCTATAATGCATTATAAAAGTAGTTTTAATGCTTTAATTATTATGCGCCTTATAATGCATTGTACAATCTCATGAATAATTGTATAGCACTTATCAATTGATTGTTACACTATGCATTTTAAATTCAGTTATAATAATTATTTACAACAAGATATAATGTATTACAATGCACATAATGAATAAATATAATGCATTATACCCTTTAATATCCTGTTATAATGCATTATACATAAAGGCTTTAAGTAAAGTATTACTGAGACTTCTTTCAAAAACATTATAAAAAAAAAAAAAAAAAAAAAAGTAATTATCCTAAACTTTTGACTGATAATATATGTTACCCTTTTGTGACAACATGCCCCAATAGCGGGGTAAGTAGTGGCAGGAGACACTGGCAATTATATTTTTTAGGATTTTCTTGTAAATTTAAACAATTATGAAGCATAAAACAATTCATGAGACGCTGGAAATACAGAATAGATTTAGTAATGAATAATGAAAAAAAGCAACATTTAAAACACATGTGACAACTTGCCCCGATATAAATGTAACAGACTTGCCCCAGTCACCCCTATTTTTCAATCAAAAATGTCCAATACTGAGTTTTTATAACTCTTTTTTTGTTGTCTGAGACAAATTATTTTGTTTTTACCAACTTCTAAATGTTGTCCATTAGGTAATATTAACTCTGCATGAAGACCTGCAATTTCATAACCGACCCAGAGATAAGGTCACAAAGTCCCAGCAGAGCTCTCATGATACTTCTTGGCCTCCATCATATCCATCACTTCCCAGACTCTCTCTCTTTCTCCTCCTCACACTCACACACACCATTCTTCTCTCTCGCTCTCTCTATTATGTCAGTGTCGCCGCAGTCATTGTTCCTCTGTGTTGAAGCTGAAGAAAGCTCGGGGAGTGTTTCAGATGTTGGCACCAGCTCTTGCCTACTCAGCGGGTTTGTGTGTATGTGTGATCGCCCTCTCCCGCTAAGAAACGCTGAGTACTCGCTGACAGCTCTATCACTCGTCCTCAATGGGGCGTAATTTGTGAGAGCCTGGCTGTGCAGGGGATGATGGGTAATTAAGAAGGTGAGTCAGGCCACTGAGGCCGAGCGTTGACAGCGTTTAGCCAACTGCTGTATAGTTCACTGTGTTCAGAGTGTCTCCAAGGGTCTGGCATACACAGATCACTCAAAGTGTCCCAAAACAAGATGTTTTAATGGACTGAGAAGAGCTCAGGAGGTCAGAAGAGAGTGACATGAATTACAATCTCAGCATTATTCAGTTTATAATATTAAATCATTATTTACAGAGTTAAATTGTTTAATATCAGTTTGCCTCTGCCATTGTTCTTTCACTGACTAAAATGTCTGTATTTTTTACTGTAATTACAACATGGTTAAGGCAGCGTTAATGTGACTTTTTTCAGTCTTTTAACTTGTTTGTCTTCGATGACCTCGTAGTTTCATCTCTCAATTGTGACATCTGGTTGTCACTTTGAAAGTGTCAGATTTGTTTGTTAAACAAACCAGTGTCAAGTTATATTTTGAATGCTTAAGATGCCTTGTAAATTAAGTGCACTGGTGACTCCAGTAAAATATAACTCAAAAGCAGCATGCATGTAAAATCCTTTTGACAGCAGACTATACATTTGTGAGAACAGCTCTAATGCAAGAAGACTGCTTTATATTCACTCGTCTTTTAACGTTGTTCACTTCGGGGCCCCAAAGTGCTCTAATAATGCTTATTATGTATTTTTATTCAGTCAAGGACATTCAGGGCATTTATTGGATGTAAGCCTTTGTTTATTTCTTTCTTAGCATGACCTCATGTTTTCATCATGTACTGAAGCTTAGTCGGCACTGCCACTCCAACCAACCTCAATCCGTTTATATTACTGTGTTTTAGTTAAGAATAAAAAATCTGTATGTATTTACTCACCCTCATGTCATTCCAAACCCATAGGCTGTTTTTAAAGAAACTTAAAATAATAATAAAATACAAGACAGACAAAAAAGCAATTAAAAGTTTTCTGAAGCACGATAATTACACTAGCTCTCAAATCAAATATGGCGTCGATAAGTCAGAGATGTCAATTGTCATAACACTTGAAAATTTCCTTGTAGCTGATGCTACAAGAGTCCGATCGCGGAGCGAGTTCATCTATCAAATTTTATTTAACCAATGACAGCAACACTTTACAATAAGGTGGCACTAATAGGCCTATGCATTAATTCATGCTTAACTAATGCACAGATAATCATGACACACACATTAATTACATAATCTATGAATCATATATAATGTTCATTAGTTGCTGATGTAGTAATCATTAATAAATGGTTTAGTTCTTGATGAGTTATACATTAACTCTTGCCCCCGGTTTCACAGACAAGGCTTAAGCCTAGTCCCAGACTAAAGTGTAAGTCTGAGCTGTTTTAACTGGAAGAAACTTGCACTGACTGCTCTTAAAATATATCAGTAACTTTGTTTTGTCTCAAAATGCACACCAGTAATTTTTTTTTCTAAGGCATGTTAATAAAAATTACTTAAATTTCCTAATTGAACAATGGCCTAATCCTGGTTTAGTCTAAGCACTGTCTGTGAAACCAGGCCTTGGTTATCTGTGCATTAGTTAAAGGGATAGTTCACCCCAAAATGAAAATTCTGTCATTAATTACTCACCCTCGTGTCTTTCCAAACCCGTAAGACCTTCGTGACCGTTTTTCTCCCCCGAGTTACGTCTTCCGCCATTTTAGAGAGTATCACAATGCATACGCACGCTTTCACCTAAGCGTAAACAACGCTTAATACGCAGATTACGCTCATGCGCTGCTTTCCCCCCGAACGTAAACAACGCTGATTACGTAAAATGCTTTCTTAGGTACTCTCCAAAATGGCAGAAGACGTAACTCGGGGGAGAAGAATGGTTGAGTAAATTGTGTTATTTTTGTTTTCTTTGTGCAAAAAAAAGTATTCTCGTAGCATTGCAAAACTGAAGTTGAGCCACTGATGTCACATGGACTGTTTTACCGATGTATTTGCTACGTTTCTGGACCTGGGAACATTTCAGTTGTGTTGCTGTCTATGGAGGGTCTGAGAGCTCTCCGATTTCATCAAGAACATCTTAATTTGTGTTCTGAAGATGAACGAAGGTCTTACGGGTTTGGAACGACATGATCATTTTGGGGTGAACTAACCCTTTAAGCATGAATTAATGCATATTTGTGCACCCGTATTGTAAAGTGTTACCAAAAAAATCTAGTCCTTGTACAAAGTCATTGAAGCATATACACTATATTGCCAAAAGTACTGGGTCGCCCCTTCTAATGAACAGGTTTGACTACTTTAGTAATTTCCATGAGTACAAATCTTAATGTTTAAGTATATAATGATATTCTAGGAAACTGTGTGCTTCTAATATTATAGCAACAGTTTGGACAGGACCCTTTTCTATTCTAACATGACAATGCCTCTGTG
>JAFVLL020037254.1:29558-123578 GCA_021397915.2 Tor tambroides | reverse complement strand
CCAAATTTGTGTAAAGTTGCAAATAGAAAATTCCAGTTAACCCTATCAAAAGCTTTTTCTGCATCTAGAGATAGTATTGTAATTTGAAGGTTTCTTGAAGGAGAAGATTATTAATGAAAACTCATTTTCATACAGTTCCTTGCACAATACAATGTTATCACCTCAAAACATTTTCAAAACACATAAACTTGCTCGCTACAAGGTTACACTTGCAATACGGAGAGCACGGGAATGAAGCACAGTTTGACAAAGAGCTCAAAGCAGTGTAAAACAAGGTAAAATTGCACAGGTGTTACAGTTCAGGATTCTGCTGTTTTGGAGGCAGACAGTTTGTGTTTATGGGAGTGTTTCCTTCCCCTTTACAAGCATAACACTGTTTCTCACTCACACAGCGATAGAGGGGAACATGAGCCACAATCTGCTTAAATTGGGTCTGAAGATCTTTTTCAGGGTCATGCTTCCAGATATTCTTGAAAACAAAAGCTTTAATTCCACTGTGTTCTTTCCAGTTCTTCAGAGCATCTATAATGCTGTGTTTGCCTGTCGCATCCAGGCATGTATCGACACAGGGAGAATTAAATGTGTAGAAAACAGAGCAACCGTCTTTTTCTTTATTTAAAAGTTTGGTCATGGGTGAGTTGTCAGCAGGATTCAGCAGGAGAGACTCTGAATGCATATTGTATGTCTTCTTTTTACTGATTACAACCTTTCTAGTTCCTGCAGCGATGAGTTGCGCACCTTGGTAAAGTGCGTTTGTTTCATCAGTAATAGCATTTTTCACATTCACTGCATCCTCTTCAGCCAGAAAGTTGTCCTTTGTAGGATTGAAGTTCTGTTGACACTGAACCTTTTTCACATTGATGGCTACAGCGTACTGACGTGGATGTATGCCATCGACTCTCTTGTAGCTGTTAATATTTTTTAAGGTGATTAATGATTATTATTATTATTATCTTTTAATCAGTGAGTAACCAATTACTTCTCATTTCTCTGCTTTGTCATTAACAGGGCTTTTTACACTTAAAATAGTTAACCCTGGGTCATTCTAAACCCTGGGTAAATCCTGGGTTAGGGTTATCTTGTTTCACATTTCACACCGCTCATAAATTACCATGGGTTTAGCAGGTAATCCTGGGTATTCATTTTAGTGTAAAAAGCCCTATTGTTGTGACTATCTCATTTCTAACATTTAATGCAAACGTTGAGCTATATTGATTTTTAATAGGCACTGGAAACAGACTTACTACTTTTCGAAGAAATCAATAATACAGGCAAGAGTATTGATGTCCGCAGTGTCATCTTCCACACTCTCTGTCCAATTAGGAAGTAGAAAGAGCAGCAGGAGTCCATTCAGAAACACAATTGGCTTCTAAAGAGGTAAAACATGCACGCACACAAACTATTAATAACTAAATGAAATATTTGACACTGACAGTTCTTTAAAAAACACTTTTTTAGTGTAGAAAACATTTTAATAAGCTAAAGAACCTTTTTTTTTTTGCTATAAAGAGTCTTTTGTGGAATAGAAAGATCTACGTGGAACCGTCAATCCCAATAAAGAACCTTTATGATTAAGAGTAAATGACTACCTCTAACAAACTGAATGAAAACAGCGTATAAAACATATGAACAATACTTACCATTGATGCTGATGGTTCAGGGATGATGTGCAAGTCTTCTTCAGAGGCAAGAGTGAAGATGCTAGTGATGGAGAGGCTATTTATGATCCCAGACCCTTGACTGGCCCTCTTCACCAACATCATTACAAGATCAGTGGAAGCTGCCAAAAGCTACATGATCACTCACTCTTTCAGTGAGCTCTTTGGCAGGGTTTAAGCATCTCCTTAGACGAGTAATCCCCCACCACCAACCCAAATGTCAAATGGCCAAAAACACAAACACGAACATACTTTTGAGGGCACATCAGACAAATTTGCCACCTTCATACTAAAGAATGTCTTCACTTACTTTGTAAACTACAATTTTTTTTTTATTTATTGAATGTGTCTTACGTGTGACCTGCTGTTGTCTTCAGTTTGGACGACAAACAATTGCATGATGCCTGATGTGGTTTCATTTGTTGTTCTTTTGTAAGTCTGCATTCATGTTGTAATAAATTATATTCATTCTAATCTCAGAGCCAAAGATACAAAAGCTCATCTGACACAAAAAGATGTTCTACTAAACATGCTGATCTGCTGAAATAAACAGAAAAAAATATGTTGTTACTCATTTCTTATCACTTCTTCTTATCGGTGTCATTCTAACTGTTTATTATTGTTTTTTTAATTATAAAATGTTTGTGTCTCATTCATTTTCCAAAATTCCAAACTTTCCACACAAAAAAATTGGAACTTCTAGAATTTTTTTTTAATTGTAAATACAATTACACCTTTTTTATCTTCAGTGCCAATAATTGTTATCAAAGAGTGTATCTTTTGTAAATGTTGCTGTTTTCTTGAGGAAACCAGTGATTTCAAACTGTCTATAAATGTAAATACCCAAAAGCCTGTGGTCAATGTCTATGTGTGCAATATGTAAATCAAAAGTAAATCTGTGAATATATGAGCAAATATTTACTATGACGAAAACTTAACTTGTGCCAACATTTAAAACCGAGCAATACATATTTGAATGCCATAAAAGCAAACATATGTGAGTCAACATTTATCAAGGCATAGAGATGCTTTTGAGAAAAACAGCCCTGACATTTCCTGCAGACTGGTCAGGAAACTGAATTTGTGGAATGAAAGAGTCTTCCATGGCCTTTCATATTCTCTCTCTCTCTCTCTCTCTCTCTCTCTCTGTGTGTAAACTTAATATGACGTAAATTCCAGCATCTTTCCTATTTCCCCTTGGGGTTGGGAGCTCAGCACTTGTCTACGTGTGAAGCCTAAATGATACAGTAAACATTTAAAAAGTAAATAAGGATGCTGATGTCAGATGTTTACATTTACTTGCATTCCTTAGCAGTTGTGCAAACAGCACCAACCAGACAGAATATCAACATTTCAATTCATGAGGTTAGGCTATTTTTAGTAGTGCCCGTGTTGAATTACAGTCACTCCACTTATTTAACACCAATCATCGTGCCATGAGGTGAGCCTTCATTTGACATGTCATACAGAGGCGGGATCTAACAGATGTTTAACTAAGCAAAAACTAAATATTTTATGTTTTTGGGAATCACTGATCACATACAATGTATTTTAAAACTTTTGTTGCATCCTGTTAAAATGTAAAAATCAAACCAGTTATCATGTTTAGGAAAGTGGATTGTAATTTATGTTAATTCATGCCGTAGGTGAAGGCAGACAGTGTGCGTCTGTGGGAGTGTTTTCTTCTCCTTTACGAGCATAACACTCATTCTCACTTACACAGCGGTAGAGAGGAACATGAGCCACGATCTTAATCAAGTTCTCTTGAAGATCTTACATCGTTTTGTCAGCCCAAAATATATCCTTAAAGACAAAAGCTTTCATTGAACTGTCTTTGGCCCAATTCTCCAGGCCAGACAGAATGTTATAAGGGCTGGACTCATTAAGGCAGGATTTAACTCAGAAAGTTTTGTAGTTGTAGAAGATGGTACAGCTCTCCTCTTTTTTTATCCAAGAGGTTTGTCATGGGTGGAATGGGAAGGATTTCGGTACAAAATGGTGCTATATAGCACTAAAAGTGGTTCTTGGCTCGTAATCATATGGGGAACCACTTTTGGTGCTATATAGCACCATATCTTTAAAGGTGCTATACAGCACCTTTGTCAAATGGTGCTATGTAGAACCATAAGAGGTGCTATATTGCATTGTATTTCTTCAACAAAAATGATGCTCAACAGCACCAACAGTGGTTCTTTGGCTCGTAAAGAACCTTTAAAGGGGCTTAACAGGTTCTTTGTACGGCAGTGGTGCTATATAGCACCTTAATCACCCCAATGAACCACTGAAGAACCGCTGAAGAACCATACAGGAGCTTAACAGGTTCTGTATATGGTAGCGGTGCTATATAGCCCCTCAGTCATGCCAAAGAACTGGTGAAGAACCGCTGAAGAACCACCGAAGCACCAAGATTTGGTGCTATACAGAACCAAAAGTGGTTCCCCAAAAATTGCCATTTAATCAAGCATGCAATATCACATTTTATGCACATTTTATTAGTAAATTTTAATGTTTACTGCAATTAAAACAGAAGAAAATACACTAAAAATATAGAAAGCATAAGCATTACTTTTCTTACAGGCGATCACATTCAGGTTGTTCTCCTCACACTGATAATATGGCAAAGCAGGTGCAGTTTTTTCAGTCTGTTTATCATAGCCAGCTTTTCGTTCTCTCTCCAGATTATTTTGAATGCAAAAGTGTAAAATCCTACATATTCTTCTAACATTTCAAGATAGCTTTTAATGCTGAATCACTTACTGATACTTGCTGAACATTCTCAAAGTTCTGTGCAATGCTCGTGAGTTTTTAGGTCCACAGTCTGACCAACTGCACAAGGGCAAAAATGAAGCAGGACGATCCTCTGGTACAGCGAAAACCTGAAGTAGACACACACAAAAACACTCATATAGCAAAATATACACAGTTCACAAATTAATTTTGTCTGTTAAAAAAAAACAAGACTTTTTCAATAAGACCAGTTTTCCAAACAGCATGAGCAGTAATGCACAGTAGGCTTTTAAAATTTTAAAATTACAAATGACTTGCTTCTTGCGTCAGACCAAGGCTGCATCTCATTGCTAGTTTTACTTGATCTTAGTGCTGCGTTCGACACTATAGACCATGACATACTCATAGATCGATTACAAAACTATACGGCATTCAAGGGTATTTTAAAGATGGTTTAGATCCCATCTGTCCGATCGCTACCACTTGCTTATTTAAATGGGGAGTCATCTCAATTATCACCAGTAAAGTACGGAGTACCACAAGGATCCTAGGTCCTCTGCTATTTTCAATATACATGTTGCCCCTTGGTGATATTATTAGAAAATACGGGATTAGTTTCTATTGTTATGCTGATGATACTCAACTATATATCTCAACAAGACCAGATGAAACTTCTAAATTATCTAAGCTAAAAGAGTGTGTTAAAAATGTAAAAGATTGGAAGACCAATAATTTTCTCCTATTAAATTCAGATAAGACAGAGATATTACTTATTGGACCAAAAACTGGTACACAGAATCTCTTGGATTACAATTTGCAACTAGACGGATGTACTGTTACTTCCTCTACAGTCAAAAATCTGGGTGTTATATTAGACAGCATATTGTCTTTTGAAAATAATATTTCCCATGTTACAAAACAGCGTTCTTCCATCTTAGAAACATTGCCAAGCTACGAAATATGTTACCTGTTTCTGATGCAGAAAAGCTAATTCATGCATTCATGACCTCTAGACTGGACTATTGTAATGCACTGCTAGCTGGTTGTCCTGCTTCTTCAATGAAAAAGCTACAGGTAGTCCAAAATGCAGCGGCTAGAGTCCTTACTAGGTCAAGAAAATATTATCATCTTACCCCAATTTTACAGTCTCTGCACTGGCTACCTATCAAGTTCGTATCAGTTACAAAATATTATTACTTACCTATAAGGCCCTTAATGGTTTAGCTCCTGCGTACCTAACTAGTCTTCTACCATGCAACAATCCATCCCGGTCCCTAAGGTCGCAAAACTCTGGACTTTTGGTAGTACCTAGGATAGCAAAGTCCACTAAAGGAGATAGAATTTTTTCACATTTGGCTCCCAACCTAATAGCCTCTTCCTGATAACGTTCAACTGTGACACTTCTGTTTAAATCTAGATTAAACATACATCTTTTAGCTTAAGCATTCACATAATGCATCTTATAATCTTGACACTGCAGTTATATCTGATCAAATATACATTATTATTCTTTAGCTTGGTTAACAACCATTTTTGCTTGGATAATAGCAGCCACTAATTATGTCTCTATCATGTTTCTCATTTTGCCATGATCATCTGCGGGTTCAGAAATTACTGAAGCATCAGTCTGGATCCAACCCTAAAACGATCTGAGATGATCAAATAACTGAGGAGATGATGCCAACCCCCATAACTGCAGGAGGACAACCCTCAGACAAATACACAGATCATTAATAAATTTATTACAATATATTGCTTCACAATATATAAATATATTGTGGAAACTTACTCAGAAGCTGCCTGCAACCACTGAATTCAAAAGGCTATACAAATAAACTTGAATTGAATTGAATTTTAATCTTTATACATTAATATGCATTATAGTTATTTTCAATTGCTAACATCCTTTTGTCCCATCTCTAGTCACATTTTCAAAACTCTAACCACAATTAGCACAACATCCGTCTGTTGTGACCATACCATTTACACAATTTGTGTTGTTTTTACACAATATGCAGTCAAGTACCATGTTTCTAAAATGCTCACATTTTCTTTTCATACAAGCTTACCCAAAACCAAAATCATGGATCTTTTTTTGTCTTATTTACAAATGCTTAAACACAGCATGTCAGAAATGAAGACCTAATGTTACAAACCTTAAATATAGTATAAGCTTCTACTTCTGCAACAACAGCAGCTCAAAAGTATTGAAAAAAAATCTATCTACAGTATTCATGGCATAGTACACTCCCACATTTTAAATATTTATTATATCTTTTCATAAAATAACACTGGAAGAACAGACATTTGCTGCAATGGGAAAGTAGTGGAGGTACAGCCTTTGTATAACAGTGTAAATTTGCTGTCCCCTCAAAAGAACTCAACACACAGCCATTAATGTCTAAACTGCTGGCCACAAAAGTGAGTACACCCTAAGTGAAAAATGTCCAAATTGGGCCCAAAGTGTCAATATTTTGTGTGGCCACCATTATTTTCCAGCACTGCCTTAACCCTCAATGGGCATGGAGTTCACCAGAGCTTCACAGGTTGCCATTGGAGCCCTCTTCCACTCCTCCATGACGACATCACGGAGCTGGTGGATGTTAGAGACCTTGCGCTCCTCCATCTTCCGTTTGAGGATGCCCCATAGATGCTCAATAGGGTTTAGGTCTGGAGACATGCTTGGCCAGTCAATCACCTTTACCCTCAGCTTCTTTAGCAAGGCGTGTCATGGTTAACATTGCCCTGCGGCCCAGTCTCTGAAGGGGAGGGGATTATGCTCTGCTTCAGTACATGTCACAATGCATGCTGGCAATCATGTTCCCCAATGAACTGTAGCTCCCCAGTGCCGGCAGCACTCATGCAGGCCCAGACCATGACACTCCCACCACCATGCTTGACTGTAGGCAAGACCAGGGCTCTGAACCGGTTCAAGGAACGAAAACGAAAACCGGAAACGAACGAAATTTTGACTGGAACAGAACCGGAAACAGAAACGAAATCAAATTTTATAGTTCCGAACAGAATCGGTGTACCTGAAACGGCCATTAACCGGTTAATACCTATTTTATCGTCTACTTTAATATTTGAAATTTTGCTGTCAACCAATCAGGAATTCAAGTAGCTAGTATTGGACTATAACGACGCTGACACATCCAGCAAGTGGAATGTCGGCCGCGCTTCTCAGCTGTAGAACCTTGGTGTTCAAATTTCACACAAAATCAAAGCAGTTGATCCAGATAGTAAAGATAGATCAGACAGGGCTTTACTGACCGCAAGCGCTTGAACTGTGAGAAAATGAAGAATCTATGATATGAATAATCTTATAAATCAATATTCATAAAATCACTGACAGATTGAACAAAACGGAAAAAATATGAAGAGCAATAATGATCTGTAACGCTCTTGTTAGAAATTCCACTAGAAAAGTAGTTTTCATTTTTAAAAATTTTATAGTTTATTTGTTTTAAAATGCTGATAGTTTTGAATTAAGAATTTTGCATCTATGCAAACAACTAGCGCTGAGATGATGACAGCAATAGTTTCACACACCACCGCCCCCACTGCTGAGATAGCCATGGGAAGTGATGATGTGCACACGTCGATATAAGTCTGTAATAGAATAATATTTTAGTAGTTTGGACAAGTCACCAATATGGAAAGTATTTGGGACTGCCAGCAGAGAGGGTAGGGCACTGTCACACCTTAATTTGTTTTGACTGATGCTAAAGTCTTTTTATAAAGCTATGAGCCTTAAGCTGATATTTGCTGTGAGAAATTAACAAACGTGTTTGTTTTGCTTGTGTTATTTTATTTGTCCAGCTATTCAACATCACTTTCACAATAAATAATGAAATGCTAATGCTGAAATTTGTGCGCCTCAAAACCAGAGAATTTTATACAAGAAGAATGAATGCAAAACATTTTAACAACAGTCCTAAAAACACTTTATCATTAAGTTACTATTGATTTTTTATTTGTTTAGTAGGTCCACATTTAAATTAAATCAGAAAACACATTAGCAAGTTGTATTTATCACAGCAGCTAATGGATGTCTCTTTTTTTTCCTTCTTTCTTTTTGCAAGAAACACTGTACTATTATTACATATTATTATTGGTTATTATTATTGTTATTATTATAAGTAAGATTAATAAAAAAAGAATTTATTAACCGTTATTTTTCTGCTCTGAACCTGCTTCTTGAATGTAAATAATGCAGAACTGAGAACGAAACGCAGAATATTTCAGACTCACCTGAGTTAATCCATTGACTTTTTTTCGCTTTTAAGCTCCCAAGTAAGACACTTGTCTGTACTCCTCACCTGGTTGCCGCCACACACGCTTGACACCATCTGAACCAAATAAGTTTATCTTGGTCTCATCAGACCACAGGACATGGTTCCAGTAATCCATGTCCTTAGTCTGCTTGTCTTCAGCAAACTGTTTGAGAGCTTTCTTGTTCATCATCTTTAGAAGAGGCTTCCTTCTGGGATGACAGCCATGCAGACCAATTTGATTCAGTGTGCGCCGTATGGTCTGAGCACTGACAGGCTGACCCCCCACCCCTTCAACCTCTGCAGTAATGCTGGCAGCACTCATACGTCTATTTCCCAAACATAGCCTCTAGATATGACACTGAGCACGTGCACTCAAATTCTTTGGTCGACCATGGCGAGGCCTGTTCTGAGTGGAATCTGTCCTGTTAAACCGCTGTATGGTCTTATCTTCTTATAGCCTACGCCATCTTTATGTAGAGCAACAGTTCTTTTTTTCAGATCCTCAGAGAGTTCTGTGCCATGTTGAACTTCCAGTGACCAGTATGAGAGAGTGAGAGCGATAACACCAAATTTAACACACCTGCTCCCCATTCACGCCTGAGACAGTCACAGTGCTGTTCATGATGGTCAGTGGGGAGGGGAGCAGGGGGTTTTCTCCTAAAATCCTCAGTCATCTCCACTGTTTTGAGCGTGTTCAGCTCCAAGTTGTTAAGACTGCACCAGCTTGACAGAGGGGCCTTTAGAAGTGCAGTCGTTGGTGTAGCGGGAGAAGAGCAGAGGGGACAGGACGCAACCCTGAGGGGTGCCAGTGCTGGTGGTGCGGCTGTTGGATGTGAATTAACCAATTCTCACTAGCTGTTGCCTATCTTACAGAAAGCCGGTGATTCATTGACAGATAGAGCTAGGAACAGAGAGCTGTTAGTTTGTTCTGGAGGAGTGTTGGGATGATGGTGTTGAAAGCGGAGCTGAAGTCCACGAACAGGATCCTCACATAAGTCCCTAATTTGTCCAGATGCTGCAGGATGAAGTGCAATCCCATGTTGACTGCATCATCGAAGGACGTGTTTGATCGGTAAGCAAACTGCAGGGGGTTTGCACTTTGAGTCAAAAGAAAAAGCAGGAGCCCTCTAAGTAGAGTCATGAGTTTCTAGATTTATAGAAGACAATTAAATATGAAATACACCCAAAAACATGTTCAAAAATTGGTTGAAATGTGAGAAATAAGTATTCAAACTAGACTAACTAATGATGTCACTTACCATGGTTGCTTGTGCATTCACATTGTGTCCTCACAGGATGTGAGGCATGACACCAGCACCCACTGTGTTTCTCTTTACACCACAGCTGTGTAAGCTTGTTTTCTCTCTTCCCAGAAATGTTAACATGCCTCAGAGTGTGTGGCCCTTAGTGGAGGGTAAAAATTTTTTTTGAAAATGTTAACCTCTCACCCCTTTATTTGTTTGTCCACTAGAAGTATGTAATGTAAGAAAAATACCATCCAGATAATTTGTCATTTAGGGTATGCTCAAAGAATGTATCTTTTTATTAACAGGTACTTCAAGATCTGATTGGTTATATAGCGAAGGTTTTGTTCACTGATAAAATTTTGACTGTTTCTGATATTAGAGATGAGGGGCAGTTGTGGCCTAATGGTAAGAGTTAGATTTGTAACTTGAAGGTTATGGGTTCAGGTCTCAGTATCGGCAGGAATTGTATGTGAGGGGAGTGAATGTACAGTGCTCTCTTCCAACTTCAGTAACCACAACTGAGGTGACCATGAGCAAATGGCTACCCACTGCTCCAGGTGTGTGTTCATGGTGTGTGTTAGTAGTGTTCACCACTCACTCCTGTATGTTGCACTTGGATGGGGTAAATACAGAACAGAAATTCTGAGTATGGGTTACTATACTTGGCAACATGTCACAGCAATTCCAGAACACTCGCAACTACTTCTTCTTAAATGAAGATCCTGGAATAATGCAAATGCAAGAAAGAGGTGAAGCAAAGAGGTGTATCCAAGAGTACAAAGGACTCCTTTCAAACACTGAAGAACAAATGCAGTTCATTACGCAGATTGTCAGAGAGCACCGAAATCTGTTTTCAGTTTCTGCAACTAAAGCACGTTTCGGATTGTCATCATGATCTAGATCAGATTGCAATATTTCAAAGATCAGTTCTCATCAGCAGCATTGTAATTTAGCTTTTTTTTCGATAGGACAGGAAGTGAAGTGGGAGAGAGAGAGGAGGATGAGATCAGGGAAGGTCCGTGAGCCAAGACTCGAACTTGGGACACCTGAAGCACGACAGTGTTACACGTCAGCGCGCTGTCCACAAGGCTATAGGTGCCAATGTAATTTAACATTTTAAGACTACAACGCTGTTCTGTGTTCTCGTTTTTAACCTAATTCACAGTTTACTAATGGTTTTGTATAATTATTATTTACATGAAGTTCACAATGTAGGTTCGGGAGGAGCCTAATCATCCAGTCCTGCCAATCATCGTTACGACCATATATAAGCAGCAGTCATTGTTCCGTTCAAGCGACTATTCTTCCGGCATCCCTCCACCACCCCTTCTCCTCCTTCAACTGCTTATCCACACCAGACCATCGGGGTTCCCACTTCAGGGTTCGTTTCCTTTCGCGGGACAGCAAGCCAAGTTTGTTTACCATTATCTGGTAGGGCTGAATGGACAGGCGAACTCGTGAAATGCTGTTATGGTCATTGAGACAGAATTTCAGCTTTGTTGAGCACACCCCAAACATAGTCCAATCTCAGTGAAATTTGGTTTGTTTACATTTCTCATGGAGAAATGGAAGAGTTGACTGGGCGGGTGAAAGCAGAAGATTTCAAAAGTCCAAAAATAAGGGCCACCCTAGTGTGCATGAATTTTTGGTCATGCTGTACTTTAAGTATTTTTCTTTTCACTGTAAACACAAACACCCTTACATCTGTGCATTTTGCATTATATCTGCAAGATCTTTCTATCTTCTCCTCTTTGACCTCTTGATCTTGGTGTGTTTATGACCATTACTGTGACATTATATTCAAATGAAATCCTATATTCAAATGAAATCCACACAAAGTTTGCTAAACAGACAGAAATATTTTATTTGTTCAAGTTGGAAGCAAGATTATTTTTAAAAAGCATTTCACTAGTTCATCTAAGCATACTGAATTTCAAAACAAAAGACAGTAGATCTTAAAACAGAATCTTGTATGCAAGAAATGAATGTTACTGCATAACATTTGTGGCAATGACTGGTGGAGGCAGACAGCGAGAATCTATGGGAGTGTTTCCTTCTCTGTTACAGGTGTTGTGGAGTGAAGGTGTTGCACAATGTATTATGTAGATGTATATGCATGATCACTTAATTGCTTTGTTTTCTTTTGTGTGAGTTGCTGTGTTTTTTTGCAGGCAGTATTCCTATAGCCACACCTCTATTTTTGATAATTCAATGAACTAATCAGTGATGGATTTTGGGGTGGAGCGGTGAATATGTTCCCCTATAAAAACGTAACCGTGACTGAGACTGATGGTGGCAGTATTGTGCATCCGTATTGAAGTCAACACAGCGAGAGAAGGAGAAACCACGTGGTGCTTGCATCCGAGAGTGAGTGTTCACTTGCATTGAGATGGCTTATGGCTGTTCGAGATTGCAGCACATTGTAGACGAGTAATCACAAAGTCGACGATTTGCGGAGCACTGTTGGAGTAGTAGCGCGTGAGACGGGTTGATGACCGTATGCGAGGGACTACCGCGAGTGCTGAGGAGACGAGTGAATGATTGACGTGGTTCTTCTGCCGTGAATATATTGGACTGGATAGCAGGCTTGCTGTCCAGTCATGCTGTGAGTACATTCTGACTTCTACTTGTGGTGTGCCTATGTAAATCCAGACTATTGCCTCGTAATGGACGAGAACGAGCCTACTTTGCATAATTTTATTTGAGTGACTCTTGAATCGGCCGATATTTTAAGGAAGTTATACTGCTATTTAATAAACTTATAAATTGCATAGATATGAAGTGATGTGAGTTGGGCGTCGTATGCTGGCAGTCTTTCTCTTTTGTGTTCCAGCATCGGGCTGATACTGGCCTCTATGAGGGACTGAGCATAAATGGACGTCAGCTGTAATACAGACGTCTAGTAAAGACTGAGTTGAACTTTGACGGTCCCCTGGGCTGGAGGTCTGGACTTGGGTTGGAGATCCGGACTTGGACTTGCTGCCTCCTTTTGATTTATTTAATTCATCTTTCTTGTAGACAATTTTATTGTAATAAAATAGTTTTTAATTGCTATTCTGGGTGTTTTCCACTGTTCCCTTCTCCGTTTAAAGAACCTGTTTTTGATATTGAGTTCCTGGGGTCTCAGTTTAACTCTAGGTGGCGTAGTCGGCTACAAAGTTTAAAATATATATATTAGAGTTATTTGGCCACTGACACAAGCATAACACTGATTCTCACAGTGGTAGAGAGGAACATGAGCCACAATCTTCTTAAATTCGGTCTGAAGATCTTTTTCAAGGTCATTCTTCCAGATATTCATAAAGACAAACGCTTTAATTCCATCATGTTCTTTCCATTTCCTGAGGGCCTCTATGATGTTGTGGTTCCTTGTTACATTCAGACATGATTCAACACAGGGAGAATCAAATGTGTAGAAAACTGAGCAGCCGTCTTTTCTTTTATTCAAGAGATTGGTCATGGGCGAGTCACCAGCTGAATTCAGCAGGAGAGACTCTGAATGTATGTAGTATGTCTTCTTTTTACTGATTGCAACCTGTCTAGTTCCTGCAGCGATGAGTTGCGCACCTTGGTAAAGTGCATTTGTTTCATCAGTAATAGCATTTTTCAGTTTCACCACATCCTCTTGAGTCAGGAAGTTGTTCTGTGTAGGATTGAAGTTCTGTTGACACTGACGCTTTGGCACATTGATGGCTACAGCATACTGACGGGGATGTTTATCTCCATCAACTCTCTTATAGCTGGAAAACAGTAAACAGGATCAAGTATTGTTAAAGACACATACCCATCATACCTTTCCATTTCTCTGCTTCCTCTTTGTTGCTCTACTTCCTCATTTTATACTTTAAGCAACTCTTTAAACTCTTAATTTTTAATAGACACTGAATACAGACTTACTTCTTCTCAAAGAAGTTTATAATATGTGCAAGAGTATTGATGCTCACATTGTCACCTTCAATGCTTTCTGTCCAATCAGGAAGCAGAAAGAGCAGCAGGAATCCGCTCAAGAACATGGAGGACTTCTAAAATCACAAAACACACACACAGAAAAACAAAATAACTTCATATAT
This sequence comes from Tor tambroides, assembly GCA_021397915.2. Classification (NCBI taxonomy): domain Eukaryota; kingdom Metazoa; phylum Chordata; class Actinopteri; order Cypriniformes; family Cyprinidae; genus Tor; species Tor tambroides. Next base: position 109,599 of record JAFVLL020037254.1, on the reverse strand, counting down.
ACCATGTGCATAGTTCATAATAATAGAAAAAAATCCTCCAAGCTCCTCGACAAAAAAATATGACTCACAAGATTCTATTCAAAGAACTGCAAGTGGTTTGGTGGACGGTTGAAGTGTGAATCTTGTCATGAATGCTCACCATGTGTGAAGTTTCCACTCTGATCTTTCTGAAATAAAATAGTCCATAAACACACACAACAGAACTATCCTCTTTAAATGGTTTGTGATGTGAAGTCCTGCAAAAGTCACCATGTAAAATATTTTGTTACTTGTTATAATTATCAAAATCACTCACAGCTGTTGTGCAAACAATAACTATGACAGCTAAATTTAACTCATACAACCAATGTAAGTAGTAATTGTTGAGGTGGATATTAAAGTTGTCATCATTTACTCACCTTCATGTTTCTCAAAAGAACAGTCTAATAAAAAAACATGTCTTGGTGAACTTAATCTCCAGTTGTCATGTTAGCATTAAAGCATCTCAAAGGCTTTATACTCACAAGGATTTTTGTGTCCACACTCTTATGTTTTGTACTCAGAGTACACAGAGAAAGCAGGCCTTAATGTGGAGCAAGAAAGTCTGTAGAATTGTTCATAAGCTGTGAATGTGAAAAAGTTAAAACAAACTAAATTAAGTCCAGCTACCATAATGCATGAACTGAAAACAAGGTGCAGCAAAACAATTTTTTTAAATGGTGGGATGAACCTCCTCTGAGGTCATGACAATCGGATGCTATTTATTCAGAACCAACAACCACATATATGATTTTTATTTATTTATTTAGAAGATTTATAAATTTATCAAATGATTATCAAATAAAAAATTCCCCACTTGTTAAGGGGAATGCTAAGAATTAAGACATCTGTCAGTAAGGCAATGTCCAAGATGGCTGTGCACAATCACTGTTTGGTATTAACAACAGCATTTGCTTACAGGCTTGAGTCTTGCAATTTTGTAGTTGTTGTAGTAGTTGCTTGAATATGAACAAACAGCTGAAGTTGTTGTGTTGTTGATTTCAGCCACAGCTCTCTGTTTTATACAGTTCCTACCAATTACCCCCCTTTTTTTCTTTTCTTTTTTGGCTTATCTTCAACTGGTCTGCACTGTCAATTATTTTATTTTGTAAATTATATATAATTCATATATAATTGATTTATTTTACCTTTTTTTTTTACCTTGTTAGATTATACTTTAAAAGTTCCTGTTTAAAAAAGTATAGCTATGTAACATTCAAGTGGAGAGGATAGGCATACTGTCCTATACAATGGAGAGACTGGTACAGTGTTAATGGCTAACTATACAATGAGTTTCACAAAGGCCTAGCCTCTTCTGCTCATATTGCTCTCATGCTGTGGCACCACCTAGAGGCCACAAAAGAAAAGAAAAGAAAAGAAAAGAAAAGAAAAGTAAAGAAAAGAAAAAAAAGGGGGAGGGGGGGTGAAAAGGAAAAGAAACAAATCTACCACATAAAACAGAAAAGTACATGATTTATTTGCCAGAAAAAAATAATACAATTATTCAGGACCTCTACCCTAAGCCAAATCAGCCAACAGGGGCAGCAATTTCAAAGGGCTCACGGACCTTTCCCGATCCCGTCTCGCCTCTCTGTCTCCCACTTCGCTTCCTGTACATACTATCCTATCCTAATAAAAGGGAAAAAACGCCAAAAATAAATCTGAAAAAAAACAATTAGTGTTTGTGTTAGTGACTGCCTAGTGCCAAAGTTTTGCCATGGCAAGCATCATTCACATTTTCTTCAGAAAATGTACATATATAGTTATTATTAGGTCCCACTTTATATTAGGTGGCCTTAACTATGTACTTACATTTAAATTAATCATTTGATACAATGCGCTTATTGTGTACATACGTGTTTTTACATCCAGTTGTTACATCTGTAATTACATTATAATTACACTGTTGACCCATCCTTTCCACCTTAACCCACCCTTAAACCTACCCACACCACCAAACCTGTCCCTAACCCACACAAAAAAATAACACACACACACACAAAAAAAGGAAATTATAGAAGAAAAATATAGAAATTAAATAACCTAATCAAGTAACAAAAATAAAATACAGCAAACTTACCTAACTCCCTAACGAAAAACAAAACCCAAATAGATTCACAAAATAAAAATGCAGGACATATCTACATTCTGTTTTACAGTATGTACTTTAAACTAATTTGAGCACTCAGTTTTAATCGATAAGGGAAAGGGGGAAAAAGAGAGAGAGAGCAACACAACACAGCAAAACTTACAAGAAACATCGTTCGTAACACACATTTATAATAAACATTATTGCAGTTCAGCAAAAAAACGAGATTAAAAATTTTTTAGGCACAGTATAGGTATTCACGAATAATAATTCAAGTGTGTGTGGTGAGTAATAATTCTGATGTTACAGCTCAGTGTGTTGAGCAAAAAGAGTTTTAAGATGTGAGGAGAAAATCACTTATTAACATGTCACCGTTTGATCACTGACATTCGCAAACCTCAGGAAAAGAAAAAGTGATGATTTCTAATCAGACAGACAGAAAGGCACCACCTTCTTATTATTTTCCACACATTTACTACATCCCATCACATCAGTTTTGTTACACCGATACAAAGGCACTTTATCATCAATCTTTTGGAATTCTTTATCTATATCCTTCCTCCAGGTGTCCTTCTGCCAGATCTTTGTAAAGACGAAAACATTAATTGCCTCTTTTCTTTTATTTGTCCAGTTTATAAGACCATTCAAAATACTGTCTGCGTTCTGAATGCACTTTGTCACACAAGGTGAGTTGTAAGAATAGAAAACTACACAGCTATTCTGATCTGCCTGCGCTAGAAGTTTGTCCATTGGAGAATCACCTAAAGGATAGAGCAGAACATGCTCAGCATGTTCCTTTGGTTTTTGAGTTGGCCGTGCAGCAATGACATTTTGTGATGGAGTGCAGAGAACACATTTGACTCCATTAGTGAGAAGATTTCTCACATTTTCTGCATCCTCCCTGCTGAACACAGTCCGGATATCTGATCCCTCTTCTGTACAGTGAGCCTGTGGGACAATAATCGCTATTGCATACTGAGAATCAGTTCCTATATTGGTCTTTGGCTGAACACTGGAAAATATAAAATACATAAGATTATCACATTTTTCAAGAAACTTTTTATATTTGTCTTATCCTTAAGAATGCAACTTTCCATCATGCAACCATTTTTAAATCCATTTTACTGATTTAATATGTTGCTTTTAATTTACTAAATTGCACAAATAAACTTACTTGTCATCAAAATACTGGATAATTTTAGAAAGGGCAGCAGGGTTCACATTCCCCTGAAAGCCGTGAACATACAGATAAAGCAGACCGAGGAGGATGAGTACACTCGATGGAATCATGAATGCCTTCAGATAAAAAACATAGAAAAATAATGTACAATTGGGTTTGACTTTTGCAGGCATATTAAAAATTATTGCTGTTGCCTTCTTACAAATGGCAAAGCTCCCAACATTCACATTTATACTTTTAAAAAACATGGAATAGGCTGCTGATGTTTTGGTTCCTTGCTACTGTCGCTTTTTGGCTTCCTAGCTGGGGACACTTAAAATTTGGCAATATCGTTGACTTAATTGCACAGACTCTGTTGCATGAGAACTGAACTGAGCTTGCTATCTCAGACAAACAATGCTGCTGTCACACTACACATCGTGTTCTCACGCAGTGGAGAATACATCACATAGCAAAGACAAAGAGGAACTGACAACGTGCAGACAGACATGACAGAGCAGGTTACTTCTGGTATGAAACAAGGTCTCAGGACTCTTAGCTTTCAAATTTTGTCATTTTTAAAGAAATTCTAACAATAAATAGGCCATTTTGTGGCTCTTCAATGTGTCGTGACAGATCACTGTATTGCCTCAGTTCAAACACGTGAACCGATGGTCTTCTCATATTTACGTAAAGCACGAAATGAACATGAATAAACAACAGAAAGTATTTTATGTCAACCGCGGAACGCGCCATTTTTCAAGTTTAAGTCCACTGAAGTGAATCTGCTCTTCTGTCTGATTTGTGGTTAAGGCTAGAAGAGATACAGCTGCAGCTACTAGGCATGCGCATTTACATATTTTCAACGTGAAACCTATGAAAATGGTTTTAAAATGCACATAGTTTCATCACTTTAGAGTGTCGCAATGACCATCTTTTTGCAGTAAAGGACCTGTCATAGTTAAATGAGTGGGAAGATGAAGCGATGCGAGGTTAGCTGCACTGAAAACAGATGAGTACACGTGTGCATATACAGCTCCTGATCGGGGCGAAGTTCACAGGATTTTGTCCACAGAATGATAAGAGAGTTTTAACATATTTTATTATTTCACACTTAGTATTTTAACTTAAGCGCTGCAAGCCATGCATACAGCACCGGACATGACAGGTTTTCTGGTGCACAAAACAAGTCATTTAAAGTAGGCAAATTCCTTAGCTTATTGCCATTACTGTGGCAGCCAACAACAGCACAGCTTAACCCTCCGCACAAATTTATATTTAGTTATATAGAAAAAGTTTACATTTTTTACCCCGTTTTAACATGGAGACCGGCCGTAGCTGTCGGGCAAGGTGGCGGATAACAGCGGCAGCACATAATATCCGCGTTCTGATTGGTCAGATCGCCTGTCAATCAAGCTCTTGTATTGAAGAACTTTACACAGTTTTTAAAATGAACTGAATCAACAATTAACTGAAAAATTGACTGTTTACCATTGTCCTCTTTTTAGAGCTGCTTTACAGCACTGAATCATTATTTTCTCGTTTAACACTGTAAAGCTGCTTTCTGTATTGTATAAAACACTATATGAATAAATGTGACTTGACTTGACAGTAGTCTAGTGTTTAACCAATAATATCAAATAAAACTGTAGAGAGAAGTTTAAGAATATAGCAGATAAAACACAAAATATCACAAAAGTGTGGGTGCATTTCAAAGTTGCAACTACAATAAATGATTTGGAACCGATTGAGAACAACCTAAAACTTTGCAATAATCAGAACTGAGGACAAAGGGAGCATTCCGAGGATTCTTGACCAATGGAATCATGAGGCACTGGCGTATCCTGTGCATCCTGTCTTTTTCATCTAACCTTGACGCATACATTTATTCTCCTCCCCCTTCACATTTTACATCGGTGGTTTAAATAAACAATAAATGACAGTTTCTACAACAGTTTTTTTTTTTAGCAAAATTTGAATTTATCACGTTTCAACAATATAAAAACGGATCATCGCACAGAGGTCTTTAATATGCACAAAGACGGTGAGTTTAAGTAATGCTTGAGTGAGTGCTGCTTATATTCCAATTGAGTGATGCTTATATTCCAATTTACAAAAAAAAAAAAAACACGTCCTTATCTTAATCTCTTATCGCACCTCATAACAGGTGCATTATAAATATAATTAGCATTAAGTTACACGACAATTTAATAATAATTTACTTTTCTTTTCTACAAGCGAGTTTGTAATAACTTCCAATAATGTATTATTTGTAGCCTAGTTTTCTTCAACACCAAGCTAAAGACTACACCAAACACATGGTGTTCTCATATAAACATCCCCTTTTCCTATTATAAATTAAAACAGGCCTACCCAAATTTCATACAAGCATGTACAAACCCTATATTCTCGTAATCGTCGACTTCTTGGCTTCATGTTCATCTGTGAAAACGTTGCTATCTGTAGTTTGAAAAAGAATTGCTTAGTTGTGAAGAATGAGGAAACATCAAATAGCCTAAGGTGAGCAAAGGCGTTTCTAGGAAAACTAGTTGGTTGCTCAAGGACTTCAGCTGAGGAGGGGCCAACGAGGGTGTCACGTTCTGGTATTTTTTCAGTTTAACTTTCACGGACTTAAAGTTTGTTTCCTAGCCTAGGTGTGTTAATATAGCGGCTCTCCGCAGACAGATCAGTGAATGACATCAGAGTAGCCTACGGAGAGCAATTCCTGTTTTTCCTTTGTTGCCATGGTTACTAAGTATTTCTTAATTGGTTGTCTTCATTGATTAAGGCTGAAATACACTACACGATTTTTGACCCGATTTTCCACCCAATATACAGTCTGGACAAATTTACGCTAGTTTCCGCAAGTCTGCAGATTTGATTTGACAGATTTCATAGAAAATCGGCAAGTGTATAATTCCTCGTGTAGTGTATTCCATCCTAAATAGCAAATAAACTATCCATGAGCAGAATTTAATGTTATGTATGCAAAGTCAACGCACATTTGTAATAAATATTGTTTGATATGACAATGGACACAATTATAATTTTGTTAGGTGCAGAAGAAGATTTAGAATAATACTTCAAAGACGTGTGTTGAGTAAGAATTCTGATTGAAATAAGCATTTTTTGGAAAATAAAAAGTAATGATTTATTTTCAGACAGACAGAAAGGCACCACCTTGCCAGTGTTTTTTTTTTCCACACATTTCTGTCATTCCATAACATTAGTGCTATTTCCACCGATAAAGAGGGACTGCTGCATTAATCTTTAGGAGATCTTTTTTCATCTTTTTCCTCCAGGTGTCAATATATTGCAAAATATTGTCTGAATGAATCTTGTTACACAAGGTGAGTTGTAAGAATAGAAAACTACACAACTATCCGTATCTGCCCTTGCTAGAAGTTTGTCCATTGGGGAGTTACCGTCCTAGAGGATAGAGCAGAACATGCTCAGCATGTTCCTTTGGTTTTTGAGTTGGCCGTGCAGCGATGGCATTTTTTGATGATGAGCAGAGTACACACTTGTCTCTGTTAGTGAGAAGATTTCTCACATTTTCTGCATCCTCCCTGCTAAACACATTCTGGATAGGAGATCCTTCTTCTGTACAGTGAGCCTGTGGGACAATAATTACTATTGCATACTGAACATCAGGCTTGGTATTTGGCTGGACACTGGAGTACATAAAATAATGTAATTGTATTTTACTTGTTCCTAAGAATGCAACCTTTTACATTCAGCTATCTCAACATTTTAACATTTTACTGATGAAAAACTATGGCAGCAATAAAAAGTGTTCTTCTCTTGACATTGTTTATGCTTCACTGAAGTTATTTTTTAACCTTCAGGTCATAAAGAGGTATCAATTTTAATTTACACTGATTAGGGCTGTTATTGTGCCACTTTCAGTAGACAAACTGCTTTTCTATCTTGTCACATTACATCTGGTTAGAATTCAAATAGATTTTTTTTTGCTTTCGTGTCTCATTGCTTGGCATTCTGTTTTGTATTTGTTGTTTTTTTTCCTGTTGTTTGTCTGTTTATCTTCATTTTTACTTGTGTCACAGATAGACATTAGAGGGCAACACTCAACCTGAGCCTTACTGATAAATGTGCTAAAAAAATCAGAAAAATCAAAAATCCAATCCACTAATACTGTGACATGTGAAGGAGACAGGGATTTTGAACAAACATTGGCTACATCCGAAATCGCATACTCTCTCTTGTACATATTTTAAATAGCCTAAGTAATTACTTCACGACCACTAAAAAAGTATGTTTTATTTCTATATAGTACAAATGTGTGAAGTATGAATGAAGTTCAGATGTACTATATTCGCCATGTTGTCATTATCACGTGACCTACCAGTCTCAGTTGTGTTGCATCACTGCCATTCACAAATCCTCTCCGGTGAGATAGTAAAGTGTCCATCGTGCACACTTCAGAATCTCACCGGAAGTAGGTCATCCGGGTTCTTTTTGCCTATTATTTCATGAGGAGATGAAGGAAAAGAGGCAGTAGTCTGATGTAAGCTGGATTTTTATATCTTCCGCCAATGGGCCACTTGTATTCTGAAATCAGACACCTGAAACTAATTATATATTTTATTTAAATGTTGTGCTTTTGTTTTTTTTTGTCCCACATTTACTTTAAGAATGATCTTTTTTTTTAATCTTTTTGAACTTGTTGAACTTGAAATAAAGTGACTCACCAGCTAGAAAAATGTAATATTTTAATTATTTTAAAAAGGTTTTCCCCAAACTTTGAAATGGTCAGGAATTTGTTGATGTACCATGAAGTGTAGTTAAAATATGTTGTTTCAACCAGGGGCCAAAAAGTGGCCCTGGATTTTTTGGCACAGAGCAGCCCACCAAACCCGGCCCGCAACACACCGCACCACACCATAAATGAGTGGCATATTCTTGACATTATATTTTGTCTTTTCTGGTGAATATGGCAAATAGTAAAGAATTTTAAAGAATTTTTACGAGGGACAGTTTAATACTTTAATAAAGTTAAGTACCAATATTATCAGTAAAGATATTTACACTTATTGCAAAGTACTTCTATTTCAAATAAATGCTGTTCTTTAACTGAGAACCATATACCAATAATAAAACCATTATTAATAATTAGTCACAAATAATAAATGATATCTAAGCAGCAAATTAGGCAGCATTAGAATGATTTCTGCCAGTAGTAGTTTGCATTCCTGAAAATGAATGTCTGTCGTTTAACTAATCGGTTGGCAAATATTGCTGAATTGTCTCCTCAAGTTTAACTGCTTACATCTTACCTCAGCTCGCATTCAAGTCGCGCGCAGCTCAGCGTCTGCGAACGGTAAATCCCGCCTTCTACACTTTGATTGGCTATTTCAAACATTTTGACATTGACAAGCGCTTTTGAGCCGCTGCACTGAGCCGGAGCACGCTAAATTTGAATTTTTGAATCAAGTGGGCCGCGCGGCCGATGGAATGATATACGTACATTTACTACAATACATTTTTATATATATTACGCAAAGTAATAGAAAAAGAAAACTCCCTGTGCTCCAGATGGCCAGTCCGCCACTGGTCCAGGTGCTGAATTGGCCTGCCTGCAGTCCAGATTTTTCACCTATAAGAGAACATTTGGCCCATCATTAAACGAAAAATACGTCAAAGACAACCACGAACTCTTCAGCAGCTGGAAACCTGTATCAGGCAAGAATGGGATCAAATTCCAACACCAAAACTCCAGAATCTCATAACCTCGATGCCCAGGCGTCTTCAAACTGTTTTGAAAAGAAGAGGAGATGCTACACCATGGTGAACATGCCCCCGTCCCAACTATTTTGAGACCTGTAGCAGGCATCAAATTTGAAATGAGCTCATTTTGTGCATAAAATTGTAAAATTTCTCAGTTTAAATATTTGTTATGTTCTCTGTGTTCTATTGTGAATAAAATATTGGCTTGTGATTTGAAAGTCTTTTAGTTTTCATTTTATTCAAATTTAAAAAACGTCCCAACATTTCCAGAATTCGGGTTGTAGTTGGTGATGTACAGTATAAAGTCTTTCACACATCTTTCATGCGTTGTGTTTTGGTCTCGTGTTGCATGCTAATAGCTAAAAATATAGTCAAAATGCACTACAAACCTATTTATCAACACACTTTTAACTCCCTCTTTTATGTCATGATGCTTTACAAAAGCCTACTGTGCAAAATATAGGCTTTGGTCAAACAACTTTCGCTGGAGATTAAATCAGTTGTTTTTAAGGAATAACACATTAAAATGATCAGGAACTGTGTTAAGAGTTTGAAGCACTCAGTAAAAAGTAAACTAAATATCCATGGGCTGAATATGAATTACACACAAATGTGTAATTATGGCAATCAGCAAAGGACATGTATAATGTATAATTATTATTTTTTTATTATTCACAGAACAGGTGTTCAAGAATAATAATACAAACTAGTGTGTGTGTGTGTGTTTGTTTAATATAATTCAGATTTCACAGCCCAGTGTATGCTGGGCAAAAAGAGCTTCATGAAAGAAACAATTCAATCAATGACAAAAGCATTTCTTGGAAATACAAAAGTATGGATTTCTTTTCAGGCAAACAGAAAGGATTCACAGCATCGTCTTTCAAACAATTCTGACATTCCACCACATTTGTACTCTTACACCGATAAAGAGGCAAGAACAGATTAATAATTAGGAAATCGTTGCCAGTTTCCTTCCCGACATACTTCCTGAGCTTTCCAAAGACAAAAACATTCATTCCCTCTTTTCGAACATTTGTCCAGTTTGTAAGGCCTGGAAAAATATTATCAGCGCTCTTAATGCACGTTTGCACACAAGGTGAGTTGGAAGAATAGAAAACGACACAGCTGTTTTGATCTGTATTGTTTAGAAGTGTGTCCATGGGAGAATTACCTGGAGGAAAGAGCAGAACATGCTCCGAATTTTCACCTGTTATTACATTTGGCCTTGTGGCTATGACATTGCGTGACTCTGAGCAGAGCACACATGTTTTTCCTTCCGTGATAATATCTTTTACATATTCTGCCTCATCCCTGCTGAACACATTCTCAATTTCAGATTGTTCGTTTGTACACAGATATCGTGGGACACTGATTGCCATTGCATACTGAGCATTCGTTCCTATCTTGGTCTTTGGCTGGACATAAAATATGTATACGGTTGTGCGTTTTTACATTCAAACTGCATGTAAATGTACTAATTTAAAGCTGAATTATTGATTCATTTGACTAAAAACTGTACAAACTGACTTACTTTTCATCAAAATATTGGATCATTTTAGTAAGGACAGCAGGGTTCACCTGCCCCTGAATGTTTCGAACACACAGATGAAGCAGGCAGAGGACGATGAGACACTTCAGTGAAGCCTAAAGTGAAAACATCATTCATTTTAGCACAAAACTTGAGTTAAATTCATGCAGGGGATTATATGTGACCCTGGACCACAAAACCAGTCTTAAGTGTCAATTTTTCAAAATTGAGATTTATGCATCATCTGAAAGCTGGAATCTGAGGGTGCAAAAAAATCAAAATATTGAGAAAATCACCTTTAAAGTTGTCCAAATGAAGTTCTTAGCAATGCATATTACTAATCAAAAACTGAGTTTTGATATATTTATGGTAAGAAATTTACAAAATATCTTCTTGGAACATGATCTTTACTTAATATCCTAATGATTTTTGGCATAAAATTTTTTTTGATAATTTTGACCCATACAGTGTATTTTTGGCTATTGCTACAAATATACCCCAGCGACTTAAGATTGGTTTTGTGGTCCAGGGTCACATATGAGAAACGAGTGCTTAAAAACATAACAGAAAAGAAAGTTTACTCAAACTTACCATTGTGACTGCTTGAATTATGAGGACGAAGATGCTTATATTTTCAGAGCAGAAGTACTTTTGTTTCTCTTCTGATATGCTGATGGTTGAGAGGAAATGAGGCATATATAAAGACCTGATTGGTTTATAATTTACAAATCCACTTAGTGTTTTAGTGTATGGGATTTTTGTGTGTTTGTGTGTGTGCTTCTCACATTTGTTTAAGATGACTGATGACCAGGTCCAGATAGAATCTGTCAACATTCTTATCTTCCATATCGGGAAATCCAGAAGAAATATCTTCCATATCGGGAAATTCTGTAGAATAAATGTAAACATGGAAAGTGTGGTAATCAGAACAAACAGTACTTTACATAACCATAATCTATTCATCAAATTATAATGCCATTAAACAAGATCTAAACAGTAAAACAATTATGACACACACAAAAAAAAGTAAAAGTATGATATAAAAATATCATAGAATTGATTAATAAATAATGACTAAATTACAAATAAAATTAAATTAAAATAAAATAAAATAAAATAGTGGCTTTTATGGATGGATATAATCTAGCTGGAAAATTCATAAAACACGAGAGAAACTCACCATTTAATGGGTAAATTCTTTTATTTAATTAATTTTGGATTTATTAACAGGCAAAAAAAACAATTGTTTATATGCAATTAACATTATAAACACTTTGATTAATTGTTGAGCTGGACATTAAGTGAATGCATAGGTGAGTTCCTGAACACTGTCACACTAGTCCAGTGTGACAATATTCTATTAAACCCATTTTCATAGACTCTTAGTTTATCTTCAGTCACATGTTTCCTTTGTTCTAGTTTATCACAACTCATCTGTTACCATGGACAATAACTTAGTCTAAAATAGTCTTCACAGTTGCTCATCATTTAGTTCATCACCATTGTGTATTTACTGTAAGTTCGGCCTTGTGCACTCTTCAGTGGTCTGGATCAGCCATATGCAAAAAAATAAATAAAAATTACTTGTAATCTTTAACAAGGAAGGCTGTATTATTGTTCGATAAACTGTTTGACATTTTGCATATAATTTAGTTCATATCAGTTATGATAAACTATATAGTATAACTAAAATATTATATAACATGAATGTCCTTTCTTGCATGGCAATCTGACTGGCTCTCAACTGGCTCTCTCTGCTTAACACTCTGTCTTCTGAAAAGAGCTTTTAGAAACTAATGTTTGAGAGAGAATAATCCTCCATTAACATATACTTGTCCATCAAGCATCAAAACCACATTTCACTTCAGGTGGACTATTGTGAGTAAATGACTGTAATTTCTCTGAGACTTACTCATTATGACCAAACTGCTACCTCCTTTAGATTTTGTTATAAAAGGTACAGAATCACGCTAGAGCCACATAAAATGACATAATGACAGCAGTGATTGGCTGCGTTGTCATGAGACTGAAATATAAGACATTATTCACTGTTAATTCTTTTATACAATAATACAGACAATTACATTTACAGCCATGTCAAATTATTGCATGATTTAACATACTTTCATTTGACTTTGCAGCACAGAAAATCCAACTTATATGCATGTTTTGCTGCTCTGTTGTCACTTTGTGATCAAAGGTGGAATATGTGATATGTGGAAAAAGTTAGTTATCCACGATGAACAGAAAATGAAATGACCTTAAAGTGATCTAAAACTCAGAGTTAGACTTTAAGTTAACACTTAATGCATTTACCTGCTTCAAGGGTTGTGTTTGCATTTGTGCATAAATTATTCTGAAATTAAACCACCATACAAGAATTGCTGAACAAATGTTTATTTTTCATCATGCAATAAGCCATTATATATCAGTAATTATTACAAGACAGCTGCCATCTAAATACAGTATAAGCACAATGACTTTTGAGAACTTTTCTAAATACTTTACCCTCTCTCTTTTCCTCATGTCTGCATCCTGTAACACTAGTACAGACTTCAGCTAGGTTAGACACTACAGTCACCAAAATGAGCAGCATTTCATTTACTAAGAGTACAGTAATTGATTAAATGTTTGAGAACTTGACCATTATACTTGATAGGGACAGGAGTGTGAAGTCTCATTCCCTGACAATGTTGTTGATCCGTATGTTAACATTCATGTGTTACAGGCTTAACATAGGTTTTATTCACAAAGCGATAGAACGGAACAATCTCTGTAAAGTTTTTTGCGAGATTAGAGCAGCCAATTCTATCATAGACTTTCTTGAAGACAAAGGCTTTAATTCCAGTATGATTTTTCAAGTTTTCAAGGTTTGGTGTAATGTTATATCCACTTGACTTTAGACAGGGAGAGTAGACGGTGTAGATAACAACACAGCTGTCATTTTCTCTACGTTTTAAGAAGTTTTTAAAGGTTAAGCATGAGTCATTTTGGAGCAGGACAGACACTGAGTTGCTTGTGCAACTTTCTATTTTTTTGCAGTTACAACGGCAAGGTCCTGCTGCCATGAAGTCTTCACTCTTGTAAAACTGATTTCCTTTATTATAAATGGCATTTCTCACATCTGTTGCCTTCGTCTTCAGAGTCGAAAAGTGCTCATTTAAAGGATCAAAGTTCCCTTGACATTGATTCCTCGGTACATTGATGGCTATAGAATACGGCCCCTCTTCGGTGTCTTTATAGTTGTAGCTATAAAACATCAAATAGAGCATGATAAGAAGAGTTTTGTGATGACCGGCATAAACACGGTTTACTAATGACATTTTATTTCGTTACTTCCTCTTTGTGCTACATCATATAGTAAAATATAATTTTTAAAACCTTGATTTTATACACTATACTCACTTCTGCTCAAAGAAGTCAATTATTCGGGCAAGAGTTGTAAGGTTCATCTTCTGTCCTTCCACACTTTCTGTCCAGCGATGAAGCAGAAATAGCAGCAGGAGTCCATTCAGAAGCACAATGGACTTCTAAAGAGATAAAACATGCGCACCCACACTATTAATAACATTTGACACTGACAGTTCTTAAAAAAAAGTTTTTTCTTAGTGTTAAAAACATTTTAATAACCTAACCTAACCTTTTTTGCTATAAAGAGCCTTTTGTGGAATAGAAAGATCTACATGGAACCATCAATGCCAATAAAGAACCTTAATAATTAAGAGTAAATGACTACTTCTAACAAACTCAATGAAAAGCATATAAAACATATGAACATTACTTACCATTGTTGCCGAAGGTTTAGGGATAATGTATGAGTCTTCTTCCGAGGCAAGAGTGAAGATGCATGTGAAGTGATGGAGAAGCTATATTTATAATACTGGACTCTTGACTGGCCCTCTTCATCAGCATCATTACAAGATCAATGGAGGCTACATGATCACTCACTCTTTCACTGAGGTCTTGGCAGGGTTTAAGCAACTCCTTAGGTGTGCAATCCTCCACCACCCAAATGTCAAATGGTCAAAAACACAAACACAAACATCCTTTTGAGTGCAGATCAGCCAAATTTGCCACCTGCATACTAAAGGTTTTCACTTATTTTGAAAACCGCAATCTTTTTATCGTTTACTGAAATTGTCTTACATGTAACCTGCTGTTGTGTTCAGTTTGGACAACAAACAATTGCACGGTTTCTGTCAGAGGCATTATGTAGCATGTTTCATTTGTTGTTCTTTTGTGAATGTGCATGTCTGTTGCATTCATTCTAATCTCTACAAAAGCTACTGACACTGTCTACTGAAATAAACAGAAATGGTATGTCATCTGTCATTTCTTATCACTTTTGTCAGTCTCAGTGTTTGTTATTGTTGTTTTTAATCAAATGTTTCTCTCATTCATTTTTCAAAATTCCAAAGTTTCCTCAAAAATTGTGGAACTTCTGGTGGGGGGGGGGGGGGGATGTATGAGTTGCTGGCAGCATTGTTAAAGATTATTCCTTTTCTCTTTAATGTCAATAATTGTCATTAAATTGTGTCATTTTTGTTAAAATGTTGTTGTTGTCTTGAGGAAAGCAGTGATTTCAAGCTGTCTAAACTACCATTTGTGAGCCTATGTTTGTCAAGACATGCTTTCAAGAAACACAGCCCTTTTCTTGGGGTCATTCTTGCAGGGTGGTCGGCATAAATTAAGTCCACAGAAGGAAATGGTCTGCCTTGGCCTTTCAATTTTTTAAATATTTAATATCGTCTTCTTGGAATGAAGACTAAATTATACAGTAAACATTTAAAAAGTAAATAAGGATTCTGATGTCAGATATTTCTCTTACATTTGCATTTAGGCTACTTACACTCCTTAGCAGTCGTGCAAACCACACCATCAGATGGAATATCAATATTTTGATTCATTAGGTAGGCTATTTTTAGTAGCTAGTAATGTCTGTGTTGAAATGCAGACACTCCACCTACTTAACCAAAGTCTTGATTCAACTCTACCCACAGATCATCTTCAGATCAGGTGAGCCCTTATTTGCTACGTCAGACAGAGGCAGATGTCACTCAGTAACCACACACACGGATCAAGCCCGCCCAAGGGTTGCAGACGCAGTCAATGCATGAGTCAACGTGATTAATATTCAGGAACCCAGAAGGACATCAGACCTTAGCACATTTTATATTGCTATTAGAAGAATTAGTTGTTATTTATACAGAAAACCATGATATATTCAAATGTTTGGCATGTGTGTTTAATAGAAATTAATTGCTGAAATAAAATATTCAGCATATATGCTTAAAATTGACCAAAGTGCTTACAGACAAAAATAATAATCTTTTGTGTAGCATAAACGTCCAGCTTTTTGCTCGAAAACAATCCAAACTCAAGCAAGACGGAGCGATCATCAAAGCTCTGTAACGGGGCGAACGAGATGTGAGACGTGCGGATCCATTTGCAAGCTTTTATTAATAAACAGTCAAATCACAGGCAGGGTCAAAACACCAGCAAATGGGTATGGCATGAACAAGACACAAGAGTAATCCTAGGGCATGCGTGCGTCCTCGATCGGCGAACAATATCCATAGGGCTTGAGAAGAGGGGTAGTCCGATAACCTGAGCAATAACCCAAACGAGGTATACACAAAGTCCAAAACGGTGAGACAAGAGTAAATCCACGATACAAGGGCGGGAAACAGGAAACGAGACTAAAACAAACTAAACTTAGAAAACACAGAATGGCTCGGTAAGGCAGCTAACACTAGGAGAGTGTTATACGCAGAACCAGACTCAGAGCTAAACATGAACACAGGATAGCTGGGTAAGGCAACTAACACTCGGAGAGTGCTAAACGCAGGACAATACTCGGCAGTGAGGGAGAGAAAGTCCAAGGCTTATAAAGAGTGTGTGATTGTGTGATAGTTCTCAGGTGTGTGTGATTGTGTGATAGTTCTCAGGTGTGAGCGTGTGATTGAGACAGCTGTGTGTACTTAGTGCAATGAATGATGGGAAATGCAGTCCGTGGGTGATATGTAACTGTCTGTGTGGTGTGAGAGTCAATATGATGGAAGAGCGACCTCTGATGGTGAGTGGGCGGAAGATCACGAACCGGATTCATGACAAGCACCTTACCAGCAGACATAGGCTACCTGTATAGAGACTCTGCTGGCGATTACATGGCACCGCCACCTAATACACTGAAAGCGATTGCAAGCAGTGCAACAACCAATGGCGAGTTTTCCCAATTTATACGTGAATTTAACTAACATTATTTAAACTCCGTTACATATATAGCTTGTTGCATATGTTGCATAGTGTTTATGTAAAAGGATTTGATTGTCCTGTAAGTGTAGCAGCAGCAATTACATGGCCTTTGGCTCACGTTGCAGGCATTTGTAATACATAAATTGTTTATTTTGTATTACATTATTCAATGAAACCATATAATTATTAATTAACCAATCATTACTGCATCATTGTTTTTATATAATGCATTTTAAGTCATTTGAAAGGCTAATGTTGGGGGGCTCTTGTGTAGAATTGTGTATAATAACCCCTACGAACACAACTCATTATATATACTACACACTTTAAAAGAGGCAGACAAGTATGTTTGTGAAAGATGTTTTCTCTGTTTTGGAGGGATGATCATTTTTCAATTTTTTTCATACCCTATTTATTGCATCAAAATTTGTTAATGCTTTACTATAGTTAGGAGTGGATCATTTCATCAGCTGTTCATTATTCATGCAACAATGCATATTACTGTTATAGTTTTTATTAATACACAGGTTAGTGAATGAACAGGTTTATTGATAGGATTGGGGAAGCAATATTTTATTTTGTCATTAATTCTTTAGTATTTTTATCATTTTTTTATTGTCTTAAGTTGTCTAAGTTGTTAAAAATGTTATTTTTCTTAATAAAAGCTGTATATTTAATTTGTTTGGATGGATTGTCATTTTGTTCTCTGCAGTGTTGGGCAGTAACTGTAATAATATTACATTTTGCAGTAACTAGTAGTGTAACTAATTACTAATAAGATTTAATAACAACAGCTTAGTTACTTAGTTGCTTTTGATGCCTCAACCCCGCTGATTTAAAATCCAACAATCAAATAATTCCTAGATTTATTTTCATAATTGTCATGACTCGCACATGCGTGTGATGTCCCCAGTGCAGCAAGCTTGGAATATGGAAAAGTTTACATTCAGCAGATAGAAATATTACATTATATTGATTTTGTCAGGAAAAAAGATGATCTGAACACTGTTGTGTAAGTTGTCGCTTTACTTTACTCTAGCATTACATCCCACCCACATCTCCCTCAGCATGTGCTACATTATATTACTATAATTAAAAATCTTTTTGGAAAATTAAACCGTTTCTTACAAACTTATATGATTTGATAAAATACATAATGAAATATAATCGTATATGGGTAACAAAGAAATTACAATTAGCTTCAAGCTACACATGACAATTAATGAGATTAATACAACACGTCTACTTGAATGTCACTATCAATCACTATTGAGTGTTTGTAATAACTTCTGACTCCCATCCAGTGTGGATTTTGTTCAAATGATGAGGCAGAAATATGCTGTTAGTAACATTCTAGAAGAATTTTATGTGGAAGATACACAGTTGCAACTTTGTGGGGCATGAATAAAAAGTAATGTAACTAGTAGTGTAACTAATTGCTGTTGCCAGAAAGTAATTGTCATGAATCCAGTCCGTGCCCTTCTTTTCACCCACCACCAGAGGTCACTCTTTCACCACATTGACTCTCACACCACCCAGACCATTACATGTCACTACGGACTACTATTCCCATCATCCATTGCACTGATTACATACACACAGCTGATTGCCCTAATCACGCTCACACCTGAGAATTATCACACAATCACACACCCTACATAAACACTGGACTTCCTTTCACAGTTTGCCAAGTATTGTTCTGCGTTTTTCACTCTCCTAGTGTTAGCTGCATTACCGAGCCATTCTGTGTTTCCCTGTCTTAGTCTAGTTTAATCTTGTGTTTGCCTGTTGCCTGATTCTCTCCTGTGTTTCTCGGATTAACCCTTTGCCTTGCCGTTTGGATTCTGTTTGCTCCTGCCTGGACTATCACTCACGTTATCGGATTACCTCTCGTCAAGCCCTCCGGATACTGTTCGCCGTTCGAAGACCCATGCTTGTCCTAAGAATTACTCTTCATCTTGCCTGTGTTTTACCTGTTTGCTGGTGTTTCGACCCTGCCTGTGTTTGTTGACCACGTCTGTTATAATAAAGCTTGCACATCAATCACATGCTTCTATGGTCTGAAATGCCCGTTGATGAGAAATAGTAAAGGAATAACACATTTTTATATAATTGTAATATAATATTTATATTTTGAAACCCAACAACACTAATGTCTTGATACATATTTAAACAATAGCCATCACTGATGACTATTCATTTTAATGTGTTAATATCATTAAATTTTCACTCGATGTTTCTAAATTGGTCTTTTGTTTTATCAACTCAAGATCATCATCAGTTAGAAGTATACACAATGTTTCAATAGTATCAACGATAATCAAGTCTAATCTTGAAGGCAACATTAGCAACTCAAGTTCACTGAAATACGGCCGTCATACATTTCAAACTGAAAAAACGCACTCTATACATACAAATCAGCTGCAGTTTCCAAATGGAATGAACACTAGAGGCAGTAAAACTTGACACCTTTTATTCTTTTCACAAAAGTGACAATACATAATATTGACGAAGGAAGGTTTATTTTCATGCTAGTTGCAGAATGTTATAAAAAGACTTTAAAACAATTTTAACGTCCTGCACAATTTGAAAACTGATACTTGGAACTTTGTCGTCAAGATATACAGCTTCATATATAGCGAGTTTTCATTAGTAGATTTACCGGGTAGCTCATACATGTATGTTGCACTTAGTAGATGAAGTAGAGTTCCGCAGTACTAATCCCTGTGAGTTCATTGTTCACTAAACAGCTCAAAACCCGCATAAGAAAGTTAAAATAGCATGGCTGTATCAGCGAATATGTTTTTGAGCATACTTGGCATTTTTGTTAACACTATCGCAGGTTTGGGTTTGGTGTAGGGGATATTTCCAACATGATAGAGCATTAATCTTTAGCACACTCACCGGATATTTGAATTCTAAACGGCCGCAATACATACCTCAAGCAGCATAATAAAAACGCTGCAATACGTGCCTATACCAACGTAATAAAAACGTGCCACGGTCACATATTAAACGTGTGTTTTAGCGCCACTCTCTGGACATTTCACTTTTAAACTGCCGCGAAACGTGCAGTAAGGTACATAATTACGGGGTTGCAGAAATGTATGTAGAGGCACGTACTTCCAATGAGCCTGGGTTGACGATTAGACGTCTATTAAATTTTCACTAACAGCCCAAATTTTGCCTTGTTTTAGCCTAGACGTCTGGGCTGTGTTTGAGCGGCTAATAGAAGTCTTTTAAAAGCAAAATTGCTTGCTGCGTAATTCTCCCACCCACCCAATTGTCAAAAGGCCACAAACAAAAAAAAACTTTTGGGGGTACATCAGCTAAATTTGCTATCTTTAAATTTAAAGAATGTCTTCACTTGCTTTGTAAACTACAAAATTTTATTGATTATTGAATGTATCTTACATGTGACCTGCTGTTGTCTTCAGTTTGGACAACAAACAATTACATGATGTCTGTCTGAGGCATCACACAACATGTTTCATTTGTTGTTCTTTTTTAAATCTGCATGCATATTATAAGAAGTTATAATCATTCTAATCTCAGAGCCAAAGATACAAAAGCTCATCTAACACAAAAATATGTTCTACTGACACTATCGAGTGAAATAAACAGAAATAATATGTTGTCTGTCATTCTAAGTGTTTATTATTGTCATTTTTAATTATAAACTGTTTGTGTCTCATTCATTGTCCAAAATTTCAATCTTTCCACAAAAACTTTTGTAACTTCTGGAAAATTATAATTTTTTTGTTTGTTTGTTTTTTTAATTGTAAAAAAAGTATTTTTTATCTTATAGTTTAATTCTAATAAACATGATTTGAGAGTGTATTTATTGTTACTGTTGTTGTTGTCTTGAGGAAACCAGTGATTTCAAACTGTCTATAAATGTAAAGACCCAGAAGCCTGTGGTCAATGTCTATGTGTGCAATATGTAAATCAAAAGTAAATCTGTGAATATACATATGAGCAAATATTTGCTATGATGAAAACTTAACTTGTTCCAACATTTAAAACTGAGTAATACATATTTGTATGCCATACAAGCAAACATAATATATGTGCCTACATTAATCAAGGCAAAGAGATGCTTTTGAGGAACACTGCCCGGACGTTTCCTGTAGAGGGGTCAGAAAACTGAATTTGTGTATTGAAAGGGAAGGGTCTTCCATGGCCTTTCATATTCTCTCTCTAAATTTACTGACATTCCTTAGCAGGTGTGTAAACAGCACCAGCCAGACGAAATATTAGCATTTCGATTCACGAGGTTAGGCTATTTTTAGTAGTGCCTGTGTTAATACAGTCACTCCACTTATTTAACACCAATCATCGTGCCATGAGGTGAGCCCTCATTTGCTACGTCAAACAGAGGCGGGATCTAGTAAAGACATTCTTTAAGGTAGCAAATTTAGCTGATGTGCCCTCAAAAGTATGCTTGTGTTTGTGTTTTTGGCCATTTGACATTTGGGTGGGTTGGTGGGTAATTACACATCTAAGGAGATCCTTAAACCCTTCCAAAGACCTCATTAAAAGAGTGAGTAATCATGTAGCTTTTGGCAACTTCCGCTGATCTTGTGATGATGCTGATGAAGAAGAGGGCCAGTTAAGGGTCCAGGATCATAAAAGAGCCTCTACATCACTTGTTAAATCAATTTGCTCATAGGAAGATGTGTTTGACTTTAAGTTTGGCCTGCGTATAAGATCTGCACAGCACTTTGTTACCAGTCGTTACAGTCATGTCTATCCGTTGCTCTCTAAAACTGATATATTATTCAAATCTGTTATGAGCATCTCCTACAGCTTTGCAAAAAATGTACATACAATTCACTGCAGTTTTCAGATAAAATGAAAGCTATAAAACACAGACAACATTTATTCCTGTTCACACAAATTATGATTACAGGAGCAGATTATTATGAAAACACAGTTCCTTGCACAATACAATGTTATCACCTCCAAACATTTTCAAAACACATAGTAAACTAGCAGGTTGCACTTGCAATAGGGAGAGCACGGGCATGAAGCACAATTTGACAAAAGAGCTCAAAGCAGTGTAAAAACAAGGTAAAATTGCACGGTGTTACAGTTCAGCATTCTTCTGTTTTGGAGGCAGACAGTGTACGTTTATAGTGTTTCCTTCCCCTTTACAAGCATAACACTGAGTCTCACTCACACAGCGGTAGAGAGGAACATGAGCCACAATCTGCTTAAATTTGGTCTGAAGATCTTTTTCAGTGTCAAACTTCCAGAAGTTTTTAAAAACAAATGCTTTAATTCCACTGTGTTCTTTCCAGTTCTTCAGAGCATCTGTAATTCTGTGTTTGCCTGTTGCATCCAGACACGTGTTAACACAGGGAGAATTAAATGTGAAGAGAACAGAGCAGCCATCTTTTCTTTTATTCAAAAGTTTGGTCATGGGCGAGTTGTCAGCAGGATTCAGCAGGAGAGACTCTGAATGTATGTTGTAATTCTTGTTTTTACTGATTACAACCTTTCTTGTTCCTGCAGCGATGAGTTCTTCACCTTGGTAAAGTGCGTTTGTGTCATCAGTAATAGCATTTTTCATATTCACTGCATTCTCTCGAGTCAGGAAGTTGTTCTGATTGAAGTTCTGTTGACACTGATGCTTTGGCACATTGATGGCTGTAGCGTACTGACGAGGATGTCCATCTCCATCAACTCTCTTATAGCTGTTAATATTTTTTAAGGTGATTAATGATTATTTTTAATCAATGAGTAACCAATTACTTCTCATTTCTATGCTTTGTCATTAACAGGGCTTTTTACACTTAAAATAGTTAACCCTGGGTTATTCTAAACCCTGGGTAAATCCTGGGTTAGGGTTATCTTGTTTCACATTTCACACTGTTCATAAATTACCTGGGTTTAGCAGGTAACCCTGGGTATTCATTTTAGTGTAAAAAGCCCAATCTCATTTCTAACATTTAATGCAAACTTTGAGCTATATTCATTTTTAATAGACACTGGAAACAGACTTACTTCTTTTCGAAGAAATCGATAATACGGGCAAGAGTATTAATGTCCACAGTGTCATCTTCAACACTCTCTGTCCAATCAGGAAGCAGAAAGAGCAGCAGGAGTCTGCTTAGAATCATGGTGAACTTCTAAAATCATAAAACACACATACAGAAAAACTAAATACATTCATAGATACCATGTGCATTGTTTTTAAAAAATGAATAAATAAAAAAAACCAAAGTGACGAAAACCTACCACTCCCACAAGCACTTATGTGTGTTATGAATCTTAAATGTGACTGGCAATGTTCTTTGTTGCTCCAAATCTGTAAAGTGATAAGAATGAGAGATAAAAGAGAAAGAGGAAGTGGATGGGATTTAATCTGAGCCTAGACCTGCCCTCTTGTTAAAAAGGCTATGGAATTACTAAGAAAACTGTCGTAATCGCTGACTTTCCCAATCTTGAATAATGCCATTGGCATTTTGTGCTCGTATAGGTATGGCTCTTATATGAATCTGTGTTATATGGTTTTAATAAATATCTGTCTCAATACATGTTTGCATTTCTTTGGAATTTAAATCAACTCTGCAATAACTGTAGTTGAAGTTGACTCGATGTCCATATCTTGAATGAATCATTCTTTGAAGTAGTTTCAAGAGTCAGTCAAATAACCATATTCAGTTCATGATTCAGTCTAAATCTTTAAAACAGTTCACTCTTTGAATGCATCGTTTGGAGCAGTTTCTCACTTTGAGAAAGTTTAGAACACAAATAACAAAAAGGGTGCTAGATGAAGAGGATGTTAACCTACAGTAAACTGAAACCAAACCTGAAACTTATCCTACAGTAGAGTGAAACCAAACCTGAACCTTAACCTAGAGTAGAAACCAAACCTGAAAATCCATCCATTTGTGAGAAATGACAAAAGTCTTTTTTTTTAGATTGACATCTGCACGTGCGGAGCCTGTCAATGATGCTGTAATTCAGGCAAAACCAGTTTTCAATTAAAAGATTATAAAACAGCACACTAGAGTACCACACCATTAGAAAAGCTTGACAATACATGTGGCATGTTTTTTTTAAATACACTGGCATACAAAGTGAATACTGTAGTATGTGAGTATTGATTTGTATAGGCCTATATCAAAGTACAGTGATGCAATGTTATGCCACCCGTAGTCACACACTTCACACAGCCCTTACGATGGCCAGAAAATAATGTGAAGAAAAACAGTCACACATATTTTTCTGACTTTTTTTTTTCCTCACTTTATTTCGATTTTCTCCAATTCAGCAGGTTACACCATACAATTACATATGATTGAATGATAGAATGATTGATGACATGTATATGTTACAGTGGCGCAGGTGATAAAACATTTACATTTTGATGCGAGCGACCCGAGTTCGAGCCCGCCTTTTGCCGAACTTTTTTTTCTCCCTTTTCAAATCTCATATTGCATCAGAAAGGCATTTATTTTCATAAAAATGAAGGAAATAATCAAAAAGTTGAAAATAAGTGTATCGGGTATATATGTTAGTGGGTGGAGCTAGTGTAAATAGCCTTTGCCAACAAGACGGGCTATTTGCACTTAGTGTAAATAGACACTCCGAATAAGTTTTCAAACAAGACTACCTAATGATGTTACTTACCATGTGCATTCACACTGGCTTCCTCACAGGATGTGAGCCATAACACCAACACCCACTGTGTTCATCTTCTCTCACGCTGCCACAGCTGCGTAAGCTTGTTTTCTCTCTTGCCAGAAATGTTAACATGCCCCAGAGTGTGCTTGCATTTTTTTGGGCATGCTGTTCTTTAAGTATTTTCCTTTTCACTGTAAATACAAACACCCTTACATCTGCACATTTTGCATTATATCTGCAAGGTCTTGCTATGTTCTCCTCTTTGACCTCTTGAGACACATGGGTGTGTTTATGAGCATTACTGTGTTCTCATCTTCAAATGAAATCCACACAAAGTTTGCTAGACAGATAGAAATATTTTATTTGTTCAAGCAGGAAGCAAGAAGATTTTTAAAATGCATTTCACTAGTTCATCTAAGCATACTGAATTTCAAAACAATAGACAGTACATCTCAGTACAGAATCATGCAAGAAATGAATGTTAATGCATAAATCTTAGTTTTCTGCTGAAGGCAGACAGTGCGCGTCTATGGGAGTGTTCCCCTCTCCTTTACAAGCATAACACTGAGTCTCACTCACACAGCGGTAGAGAGGAACATGAGCCACAATCTGCTTGAATTTAGTCTGAAGATCCTTTTTAGTGTCAAACTTCCAGAAATTCTTGAAGACAAAAGCTTTAATTCCATGATGTTCTTTCCAGTTCTCCAGGGCCTTCAAAATGCTGTGGCTGCCTGTCGCATCCAGACACGTATCGACACAGGGAGACTCAAATGAGTAGAAAACAGAGCAGCTGTCTTTTTCTTTATTTAAAAGTTTGGTCATGGGTGAGTTGTCAGCAGGATTCAGCAGGAGAGACTCTGAATGCATATTGTATGTCTTCTTTTTACTGATTACAACCTTTCTAGTTCCAGCAGCGATGAGTTGCGCACCTTGGTAAAGTGCGTTTGTGTCATCAGTAATAGCATTTTTCACATTCACTGCATTCTCTTGAGTCAGGAAGTTGTTCTGTGTAGGATTGAAGTTCTGTTGACACTGATGCTTTGGCACATTGATGGCTGTAGCGTACTGACGAGGACGTCCATCTTCATTGACTCTCTTATAGCTGGAAAACAGTAAACAGGATCAAGTATTGCTAAAGACACACACCCATCATGTCTTCTCATGTCTCTGCTTCCTCTTTGTTGCTTTACTTCCTCATTTCTTACTTTAAGAAACTCTTTAAACTCTTATTTTTTAATATACACTGAATACAGACTTACTTCTCTTCAAAGAATTTTATAATACGGGTGAGAGTGTTGATGTCCACATTGTCACCTTCAACGCTTTCTGTCCAATCGGGAAGCAGAAAGAGCAGCAGGAAGCCACTCAGAAATACTGTGAACTTCTAAAATCATAAAACACAGCACATGCAGAAAAACAAAATAAATTCATTAGTACCATGTTCTTCATAATATATATTACATAAACTATATTACTCTTAGTAAATCTTGAGTCTTGAATGTGACTGACCATGTTTGCTGTTCCAAATCTTTAAGTCCAGAGATGCTGTGTGAGACTCCACAGAAGAAGGAGTGATAAGAGTGAGGAGGAAATTAATCAGATTTATTCTGAGACTGGACCAGCCCCCTTCTTTAAAAAAAAAAATAAAAATCATCATTTCATAATCATCACTCACTTTCCTAATCTCAAGTAATGGATGAAAGTAAAAAGCAGGCACACAAAATCCCCCCCATAAATCCAACTTTGGAAGAAAAGTGCAAAACTTACTCTATAGTTCACAGATCCAAATGTCTGATTAAGACCTTGAAGTTGGTTAAAATGTCACAATTTTTAAAGAAGTCAAGCCAGTGCTTGTAGAGTGAGTGTTGCACTTTTCTTCTAAAGTTAGTGCCATAAAAGAATGTCTTCGGTATTTTGTGTTTGCTTTTGGAAAGAGGCAATTATTATGGATAATATAAAATATATTATTTGGTTATGCTAATATAATCTAATAATTAATCTGTTATGTAGAATTCAGAAACCATTGTTATTAAGTAAACTGCAGCCAGCAACCTATTTGCTGGTGCTCACACTCATACAAGAGATTGAACACTGAGATTTTGATTCAGTGCTCCGATTATACTGTACACTCACGGTGATGTCCTTTTTCGTTCTTTGCTTGAAAATAAAAAGAAGTTGGAAATACCTTTGCAGCGCAAGGGCGTAGCATTCAGTAGGGACCAATATCCAGCGACTACTAAAGTGTCCCTAGCAAAAAATGTTGATCAAACAATTAAATATATGTGTATGTAACCACTGTTGTAATTTCAGCTACAACTGAAATAGGTCGAACAACTGATATTACCTGATAAGTTAAAGTAAATATGTTAAAATGCTCATTTAATACACGAGCGAAGTAAGAACATAAGGTAGCCGAAGTAGCCTATTTAAAACTATACGTGCACAGTTCAGTTGAATGGTTTACCCTCTTTAACTTTGTTATTATGCTGTTTTGTGTTCATCTGCTTCTCCAATTTGCTCTGTTTACATTGACTATAACTCTATATAGACTAATACAATCATATACAACAATAATTTCTCAAACATTACAATACTGATAAATAAAACATACACTTCAGTGGTATGAGGATGACTGGATGCTTTCAACTGATTTCCTGTTTAACTGTCACCAACTGAACTGCAGTGGTCAAACTATTTCAAATATAGTGAATTAAGCTATAAACTCAATCATAATGCACAATGTTTCAATCTGATATGTATTTTGAGGTGCAGCTCGTCATATTATTGGAATTTCCGGTAGCAGTAACCCGATTATGTTAGTAGATTTGTGTTAGATCTTTGGAATGAAAAAATGGATATTTTATTTGTAAACATCATTTTCGCTTATATCAGTTCATGTTAAAAAACTAGCGAGCTAAGCCAGTAGTAGTACTGACGGTGTTGTAAACATGGATGAAGATGGGAAAAGCATCGGAACAGATAAACCAAATCATTTGATTTAGATCGGAATTTAGGAGCGGGTTTGTGAATCTTTTGATTCAGATCAGAAATTCGCAAATCTTTTCGGGAATTGAATGATTCACAAGCCACGCTCCAAAATCCCGATCCCGATCATTATTCAGATCAGGACTCTGGAGCATGAACCATTTGATTTAGATTGGAACTTCACGTATTGCGAATCATTTGATTCAGATAGGAACTTCGGAGCCGGTTTGTGAATCTTTTGATTCAGACCAGAAATTCAGAGCGCGGATCGCGAATCATTTCATTCAGATCTGGACTTCGGTGGGGGTTGGTGCATCAGTTGATTCAGATCGGGACTTTGGAGCACGTATCGTAAAGCTTTTTTTCTGATTATTATTTTTTTATTAAACACTACAAAACATCAAACCATTAAGGTAGTACAGTTATAAAATCTAAAGAGAAAGAAAGAAAGAAAGAAAGAAAGAATACACAAATACAAATCCCTTAAGAAAATTAACCATGGTTTTATTATAGTAAAAGGGTAGTAAAGTTTTGTTTTGGTTTTTTTTTTTGGTTTTTTTTTGCTTACGTATGTGAAATTTAGCTAGCAGGAAACACAAATTAATTGTTAAATTGTCCTTCTCTTTTGAGTAGTCAAAGAATCCAAAGAAAACATCTTCAAAACAGATATAATATAATTAGTGCTGTCAAACGATTAATCGCGATTAATCGCATCCAAAATAAAAGTTTTTGTTTACATATTATATGTGTGTGTACTGTGTATATTTATTATGTATATATAAATACAAAGACATGCATGTATATATTTAAGAAAAATATGTTATATTTATATATTAAATATATTTTTATATAATATAAATTATATGAATATAAATATAAACATGTAAATACATGTAAATATTTTCAAAATATATACAGTATGTGTGTGTCTTTATATATACAAAATAAACGTATACAGAAGACACACATATATTGTGTAAACAAAAACTTTTATTTTGGATGCGATTAATCGCGATTAATCATTTGACAGCACTAAATATAATATAATTACGTCCATAAACTTTTTGTGAAATTTAGATTAATTTATTAATCTGTTGCTTGACCTCTTCATATTTAAGGAGAGAACTATATAGTTTCCAAAGTTGTGCATTGCTTGTTATGATTTTCAAGGGTGTAGAATTTAGTAGAGACGCTATGACAAGTCCCTATATCCAACAACTACTAAAGTAGTGTTCATTTTGATTTTATGAGGCATTTAAATGTGGTTGTCACTCCTGAAGCTTTACAGGAGTGGTGTCTATGAAATATAATAACTGTCTTCCAGTCTTAATAATCAGCAGTATTGTCCAGGGCCTGGTTGCAACAATCCCTTTAAGTTAAGAAACCCCTGTAAAGTCTTTCAGGTGTTTGCCACAGCTGGCTGAAGACCCTGATGTCATTTAGCAAGAGTGTAGCATGACGTCTAGGTTACACCACATGCTTTCTGAAATCCTCCTCTTTGATATTTTTATGAGAACTGTGAGTGTGTTTATGTGCATTACTGCAGCCTACTCCGATCTTAAAAATCCTCATTTGTAAGTTTGGATAAAAGCATCTGCTAAATGAATAAATGTAAATGTAAAGCAAATGTTTATCAAGTGGAAGTATTTTATTTGTTTGAGTAAGAATCAAGATTCATTTTTAAATGCATTTTAGTAGTTCATTTATCCATATTGAATTTTAAAACAAAAGATAGCAGATCTTAATAAAGACTCACAGAACTGTTACAATTCATCTTTGATCTTTTTTGGAGACAAACAGTGTGCGCTTACGGGAGTGTTTCCTTCCCCTTTACAAGCATAACACTGTTTCTTACTCACACAGCGGTAGAGAGGAACATGAGCCACAATCTTCTTAAATTCGGTCTGAAGTTCTTTTCCAAGGTCATGCTTCCAGATATTCTTGAAGACAAAAGCTTTAATTCCACTGTGTTCTTTCCAGTTCTTCAGGGCCTTTAAAATGTTGTGGTTTCTTGTCGCATTCAAACATGAGTCAACACAGGGAGACTCAAATGTGTAGAAAACCGAGCAGCCGTCTTTTCTTTTATTCAAAAGTTTGGTCATGGGTGAGTTATCAGCAGGATTCAGCAGGAGAGACTCTGAATGCATGTTGTATCCCTTCATTTTTCTTGTTCCTGCAGCGATGAGTTCTGCACCTTGGTAAAGTGCCTTTGTTTCATCAGTAATAGCATTTTTCACATTCATGGCATTCTCCTGAGTCAGAAAGTTGTTCTGTGCAGGATTGAAGTTCTGTTGACACTGATGCTTTGCCACATTGATGGCTGTAGCGTACTGACGAGGATGTTTATCTCCATCAACTCTTTTATAGCTGGAAAATGGTAATTGTTTTAGGTGACTAATGACACACTCCCATGTTTTTAATTTATGACCATTTGACAGACAGCTTCCTGTTGCGACTTCTTTGCTGCTAACTTTTAACTTTGTTGTTAACTTTTAATGTAAACATTAACTTTGGGCTTTTAATATTTTACAGAAACTGGAGACAGACTTACTTTTGCTCGAAGAAATCAATAATACGTGCGAGAGTATTGATGTCCACAGTGTCACCTTCAATGCCTTCTGTCCAATCAGGAAGCAGAAAGAGCAGCAGGAGTCCGCTTAGAAACATAGTGGACTTATAAAATCACAAAATCACAAAACACACACAGAGAAAAACAAAATAACTTCGTAAATGTGCATAGTTCGTCAGAAACACTCCTACAAGCCCATTCAAAGTGAAACAAACCTACTCCCAAAATCGCTTGTATGATCTTGATTGTGACTGTTTATGCTGTTTCTTCTCCCAAGTGATGAATGATGAAAGAGAAAGTAGATTTATTCTAGTGCAGACTAGAATAAATCTACTTTCTCTTTCACTTTCATCGTGTGTGTGTGTGTGTGTGTGTGTGTGTGTGTGTGTGTGCGCGCGTATATATATATATATATATATATATAGCCTCAGGGGCGTAGATTACGCGGGGGACGCGGGGGACGTGTCCCCCCCACTTTTAATATCACATAAATTCGTCCCCCGCACTTTTTCGGGCAAGTGTGCTGGCATAAAGGTTTTCAAGAGCCGGTGTGAATAAATATAGATTTAAATTCAAAGAGACAGGATAGTCTGTTGCATGACCTGATGTTTTATTCGGACCCAGAATAAGGCGAGATGAACATCACGGAGCGCTAAACGCTCATTATATGCAGAATAAATTCATACTCGAAGCCGGAGGGCGCTCTCGCGCAGAAAGTTGCATGAAATTCCTAAAATGAAATGGATGAAAACAGTTGTTTTCACAGAAAAAAATACGACGAGTTTAGAACTGCTATTGCGACAATATATGGTTTGTTTGTGTTTTTCAAGTCATCTCCAGGTAATAAAAGTATATGAACAATGCAGTGCTAATTGACATAGCATTCATTACAGTACAGAAACTATTCTGCCTCATGGGATAAAAAAGTGTTTGTATTATATAAACAAATCATTATTATTGGTT
The DNA here is from genome assembly GCA_021397915.2 of Tor tambroides. Lineage (NCBI taxonomy): Eukaryota > Metazoa > Chordata > Actinopteri > Cypriniformes > Cyprinidae > Tor > Tor tambroides. Next base: position 78,650 of record JAFVLL020037254.1, on the reverse strand, counting down.
ATTGTCCAGCAGTGTATCAGATTTCTAAGCCAATTAAAAGCTAGAAAAAGAGACAAATTAAAGTTGTCTATACACACCAGTCAAAAGTTTTTGAACATTAAGATTTTTAATGTTTTTTAAAGAAATCTCTTCTGCTCAGAAAGCCTGGATTTATTTGACCCAAAGTAAGCCTACAGCAAAACAGTACAATTTAGAAATATTTTCACTATTTAAAATAACTGCTTTCTATTTGAATATATTTTAAAATTACTCCAGTCACACAATCTTTCTGAAATCATTTTAATATTCTGATTTGCTGCTGAAAACAACAACAGCAACAAACATTTATTATTATGATGATGTTGAAGACAGCTGAGCAGAATTTTTTTCCAGGTTTCTTTGATGAATAGAAAGTTCAGAAGAACAGCATTTATCTGAAATAGAAATCTTTTGAAACATTATAAATGTCTTTATCAATCACTTTTGATCAATTTAAACCATCCTTGCTAAATAAAACTATTAATTTCTATCATTTATTTTCCAAAATAAATAAAAGAAAATAATAATAATAATACTGACTCCACACTTTTGAATGGTATAGTGTATAATGTTACAAAAGCTTTTTATTTCAGATAAATGCTGATCTTTGGATCTTTCTATTCATCAAAGAATCCTGAAAAATTTTTATTCAACTGTTTTAAATAATAATAATAATAATAATAATAATAATTAAAGATTTCTTGAGCAGCACATCAGCATATTAGAATGATTTCTGAAGGATCATGTGACTCTGAAGCCTGGAGTAATGATGCTGAAAATACAGCTTTGATCACAGCAATCAATTACATTTTCCAATATATTCAAATAGAAAGCAGTTGTACATAGTAAAACTGTATTTTGGATGAAATAAATGCAGGCTTGGTGAGCAGAAGAGACTTATTTAAAAAAACAAACAAAAAAAAAACATTATATATATAACATTTCTGTCCCCCTCACTTCTGAAATGATGGCTACGCCTCTGTATAGCCTATACATATATACGCACACACACACGCACACGCACACACACACACACACACACACACACATATATATATATATATATATATATATATATATAAATTTAAAAATGGACTTTATATATAGTCTAGTATGTGCAATTAAATGAACAATATTCAAAAATGCGAAGTAGCGTTAATGTGTAATTGATTCGAATCTTCATAAATGATGTTTTGGTGGTAGAGCTGCAGGTGTAATAATTACTCACCAGTAGAGGGCAGCATTGCGATAGAAATACATTAACGGATATCCGAGGATGCAAAGGAGATCTGTGCATGAATATAAAATAGATCATATTAAATTTAGATAGGTGTATATGTATATATCTAAAGTTTAAAGTAGTCTTGAGCTGTACAAAATATTGCAGAACCGATGGATATTTGATCTGAATCTATTTTCCATTAGCAGAGAAGAAATTAACAACTGCCTGGTCATATTTTGTTTACAACATAAGCTACATGATAATAACTGTTATACATTTAAGCAGTATCTCACTCACAATCACAGCTGTGACTCTTGTCTGTGTGGTGTTGCTTATTTGAAAGAAAAAAAACTATATTAATGTCATATAATTTTGAAAATGTTACAGTAGCCTAACTGATGCACAAAAATTACATCAAATGACTTTCTTGCTCATTATTATTGAAAAAAAGCTTTTTCAACAACGTGTTTTTCTGTAATATGAGTGTAATCAAGTCAAGACACATGATTGAGGATCAGATGAAAAACAGATCAAACTGTAGTTTTATTTTCATCTGTCTCTCTGTGTGATGAACATGTGCAGGGCCTGTGAACTTTGAACTTTGACCCCTCAGATGACGGCGCAGGGTGAAGGAGAGGACGCTGTTTGAAGGTTGGCATTTACAGGGGAAGACTTTCTTTCCCTGAGAGAAAGAGAGAGAAAGAAAGAAAGAGTTTGATATAAAATAGCATCTGTCTCCCTGTTCGTTATTCCTGAGGTGTTTGAGGAGGTTTTTGGTGTTCGCTAGGCCACAGGTGAAGCGTTTGATCGGCTGAGGAGGAACAGAGACGTGAATCATCCTGGAAAGTGTGAAGAGTCAGCTATGACTGCAGACAGATGTGTGAGAGATCACACACATATGCTAACTTCTGTTGTTTTTATGTAAAATGAATTATAATAACTGCAGGCCAGTGATATTTTAGTATCGAGATACTATTATAGATTTAATTAATATTTTGTATTTGTTTTAATTTTAAATGTAGTGTTGCGTGTTTGTATCATCATCATCATTATTTTTAAAAAGTCTATATAGTTTTAATTTTTATTTGAGTTTTTTTAGTTATGTTAGTACCATTTTAGTATCAAGTTAAACTAAATTAAAATGAAAAATGCTGCCTTGGCAGCCACCTGAAATGAAATAAGTTATTAATAATTAATTACTTTTTTTTATTTCCATTTAAAAAAAATTCAAATTTAATTTGTTTATTATTATTTCATTTATTTTTAGTTTTAATTAACTATACTAACCCTGCTGCAGACTAATTCAATTCCTAAACCCATATCCTAAAAACATTTAGGATTAACATTTTAAAATTTAAAATTTCTTTAAAAAGCCACATTAGCTCTTATAAATAAATGTTGCAATTGCCAACATCTGCAAAAGCTTCCAAATTAAGGTTTTGTTTCCAAATTTATTTAACGAAGTACATACACACAACCAGGGTTTATTATCATACAATGAATGATTTAATTATGCAGAATATCTGGAGGATACAGATACACACTCACACACATACACATACAAAATAAATTAATAAAAAAAAACATTCAGTTGTTGTGGCTGAACAGTATTTTTGAGAGCTTTTAATATTTTACCATCTCTTAGCAAGAAGATAAGGAAGGTTTTAAGTATTATTGGGGACAACCAAATTTACATTGCAGTTTTAAGCATATCAGATCATATCAAATCAGTAAAATATACTTGCTAAGAATAAAAAGTCATTTTCACAGTGCACCTTTTAACACTACAGCACCGCTATGGGAATTATTTCAAACAAGTATGATTTTGAACTCCCAAGTTCCAGAATGCTGTATAATTTTCCTCATGTGAAAAAACAAAAGCATCATTCAAATGTCAAGGAATGCATGAGAAAAAGTTCATTGTCTGCTATAAAACATTTGTCTTTTATTTACAACACGTATCCAGCCCGGCGCTTTCGTCTGGCCTCATAAGACCGGCTCTGAGTGGCTGCAAATATCTCGTACGAATATGGCCATTTCTCGTATTGCACTTCAACATGTTTCTCAGTGAAAAACGTCTCCTTTTTGTTTTGATTCAGCTTGTCTTGTTGTGTTTTCTGGGATTGTGGATAATTCTGCTGGAAGGGCTTTTGAAGAAGAGTTCAAGGGAATGTTTGAGATCTTTTGATCTGCCGGCTGTGCCATCCAGTGGTACAGAAGTTGTATTTTTATTGCCAAGTGTTTTGTATCTCCGTCTGCATTTCTCTTCTGCAGAAAACTTTCATTCCAGGACTTTATGCTGTCCCCCCCGCACCACGACCCGCTCAGGCGATTTCAGGCCTCACATAATGAAAGGAATCTGGAAGAAATGTAAATGTAAAGAGCATAATTTATTAATAATGTTAAATGATTTCACATTTAATATGCATCTTAATAGTAATATTTGTAATGCTAATGTTTGCATGACTTGAACTCCAAAGAAAGCATGTGCCGTCCATTTGACACAGCAATCAGGCTGGCGAACGCTGAGCCTCCTCTTTAAGAAGGACTCATTAAAGAGCTGCCGTATTTGTGTGGCGTCCATTTCATCCGAGCGTAACTGTACGAGCGTGGATAGTGAGTTAGACAAGCGCAGCTGCTTCTCATCATGATCCTGCCACAGGAGATTAGCATCCAACCATGACATTCACACACACACAAACCCACTCCAGATATTACAGGATCAGACCTCTGCAAATCACATACAACTATACACCAGCCTCTGATGTGTGTGTGAAGCCTTTTACCCTTTTATTACTTGTTTAGGTCACCAACAAACTGCAGTTTTATGAGTGACAATCACCTAAACTGGCATTTTGTTATAGATGCCAGTAGTCAAAATTGTTATGATTGACATAATAACAGCAATAAATGTAGCAACATTTTTGTTTGTGTCTTACAGATGTAAATAGGAAATACAGATACAAAATATATATCCTGCTTGCTTTTTTTGACTAATGAAATATTAGCCATCAGAGAGTAAACCGTTGTTGTTAAATTAAATGCTATATTTAGAGACTTATTTTGAGGTTGTTAATGTATGATTATTATAAAAATATATTCTTTATATATTAGGTATTATACACAGACACACACACACACACACACACACATATATATATATATATATATACACACATATATATACTATTGTATATTGTATATAAATACAATTATATGAGAGCAAATGTATTAAAATACATAAATATGTAATTATATACATATGTGTTTATACATATATACAAATATTAATAAATTTGGTAGTATGCATACATTTTAATAATGGTGGTCAAAGCTGTTTTTAAGATCTGGTAAGCAAAATAAAAATTATCTTTGTAATATAGTAAAATATTTTTATTTAGACATTTATATATAGAGTTATTACATAATATTATTACATTGTATATTGTGTCTATGTGTGTGTGTGTGTGTGTGTGTGTTAATTTGGTACAATATGCACAAAATTTAATTATGGTTAAAGCTGATTTTAAGAGCTGCCGATAAGCAAGAATAATTTATGGTTTGTGATTGCTTTTTTTAATTATTAAAATGTATTTTTGATCTTTTTACAATGTTTATTGAGAAAAAGGGGTAAAGATTGAACAGAAAATGATGCGTGGTAAAGAGAGGTAAAGAATACAATCAGCAAATGATGCAAACCAGAATCAAACACACACACTCCGATATAAGAGCATGTGCACTAACCACTACGACACAAACTAGTAGCAAGTGACACAAATAAGAAGAATGGAGTAGTCTGACAGTATAATGACCTTACTTTGTCCGTACTGGCTGTACTGGTAGGGGGCGCTATGCTCCATGCTGTAGAAGGAGGCTGGGCCGTAGGGCTGTGGGCTGGGCAGGTTGGAGAGGGCAGGTAGACTGGACAAGGGCTCCACGCGCTGAGAGCAGCTGCTGCTGACCAATCCACCTGAATCCAGAGCACCGCTGAGAGACGACAGAGAAAACTCAGCCGGAGTCTGATGAGAAACTCCAGCTGGGCTGATGAGTCCCATAACCTACAGAGAAACAGATCAGAGTTATCAGCCTGACTCAAACCCAGTCCACACCTGTCTCTTCTAAATAGTGTGATGGGGATTAGTGCGTCTAAAATCATAGTGCGCTGAAAATAATCCACCAACATGCTCCTATCAGGATTTTTTCTGCTGATATGATCCTAATACTGATCAACAGCTCATAATAAATTACAATATATTATATTAAGATATTAAATACAACCCATAGGTGTAATTAAACAATGACTATAATTATATTTTTATTATAAATTAAAATATAAAATAGTATTAATTATATTAATATATTATGTATAATATATACAATTATTATTACTATATATTTTTAATTTCGTCAGACGTACATGAGATTTTAGTCTAAACATTTAGATATCTATACACACACACACATTTATTACATTTAGTATTTATATAAAAGTCAAATATTTAATTTAAGCAAATTATATATATATATACACACACATACACACACACAGTATATATTTAGAAAATACATACATTATACATACATACATTATATTATGTTTAATACATACATTATATTTATATTATTATATTTTTATATAAATATATATATATAACATATAAACATAACATATTTTTCTTAAATATATACATGCATGTGTTTGCATTTATATATACATAATAAATATACACAGTACACACTCATATATTATGTAATGAAAAACTTTTATTTTGGATGTGATTAATCACAATTAATCATTTGATATACACACACACATATATATATATATATATATATATATATATATATATATCAAAAACTAAAAAAGTTTCATATAGCAATATATTTATATATTTTCATCATAATTACATTCAGCATGCTTCATATTATCATCATAATATTAATGCCTCTTTAAAAAGAATTTTCCCTGTATGTTTTCAATCAGTGGTTGATTTTTTTTTTTTTTTTTTTTGGAGCATTCCAAACTTTTTGTGAATGTCATGTGTGCATGTTAGTTTTTATTTTGTAAAAGCAATAAGAGACTCAAGATGCTGTGTGTTGTTCCTTTAGCTGCCTGTGACTGTATTGTTTGAATAACACACACATGCATATATAGATGCATATCTGGGTAGATCCCTGTGACCTGCAATTGATCAGGCAAAAAATAATTGAATTTGGGGATTGTTTAATCTGATTCTTGGACTAGAACTGAGCCAGAGGGCAGCATAGTGTGTGAGTGTGTGTGTGTGTGTGTGTGTGTGTGTGTGTGTGTGTGTGTGTGTGTGTGCATTCAGGTGTGTGTACTCATTACTGTTTAACCTAGAAAACACTGTGCTGCATTTGAGGAATGTTGCATGTGCGCTCTGGGGAATAAAAGTTCCTGAAGCCTAATTGAATCTACCAGCAGAATTATGGCCAAAATAAACACATACTCCAGTTGCTGCACCAAATAAGCACCTTTACATAGAAACAGAGAGAGAAAGCATGTCTCCCAGGCTACAGGATCCTGTTACATCAGTGCATACAGTCAAAGCACTGCAAGCACACACACACACACACACACACACACACACACACACACGGTCACGCACATGGTCTCGCTTAAACCATTTCCCATAGTGGAGCAGGGAGTGACGTGTGCCGAATCCATGATGGAATTCTGTTTCCAAAGCTCTGGAAGATTTTCTCCATGAGTTTGGGAAAATTTAGCACTCAACATAATCAAAAACCAACAACTTCACATTAAATGTACATACTTTCTGGATACAATTTATCTAGATTTTTATATTTGCCATTGAAAATCAGACTTGGCATCACAGCGCTAAGGTTTTATAGTTAATTGCAGTTGCTAACGTGTTGTAAAATATACACACTGTTGTATAAATATATAGATTTGCTAAGGTGCTGTGTGTGTGTGTGTGTGTGTGTGTGTGTATATATATATATATATATATATATATAATTTTTTTTTACAAGTTTGGGATCTGTAAAATTTTCTTGTTTTTGAAAGTAGACTTTTCTGCTCACCAAGGCTGGATTTATTTGATCAAAAATACAATAATATCAGTAATATTTTGAAATATTATTACAATTTAAAATAAATATTTTCTATGTGAATATACAGCTGGGATGCAAAGCTGAATTTTCAGCATCATTACTCCAGTCTTCAGTGTCACATGATCCTTCAGAAATCATTCTAATATGCTGATTTGCTGCTCAAGAAACATTTCTGATTATTATCAATGTTGAAAACAGTTGTGCTGCTTCATATTTTTGAAGAACCTGTGATACATTTATTTTTCAGTATTCTTTGATGGATAAAACGTTCAAAAGAACAGCATTTATTTGAAACAGAAATTTTTCTTTTGTAAGATTATAAATGTCTTTACTGTCCATTTTATCAATTTAATGCATCTTTGCTGAATAAAAGTATTAATTTCTTTAAAAAAAAAAAATTAAAAATCTTACTGACCCTAATCATTTTTTTAAGCAAACAAAGCAATACAGACAGACAAAGAGGAAAAAAACTGACCCCAAATTTTGAACGATATATCTATATGTAACACTATGAAGATTGAAACATCCATCTCAATACTACACCAGGATGCTTTGAATCTTAACTGCATTTTTCATGTATTAGCACTGTGGACGATGACAGCGAGAATGTGAGACTGCACCAGACTCACTCTACACTACATTCACACCCGTCAGACCTGTAACTCATAGCGGCCTGTCAGTGTTCCTGACAAACACCCCGCTTTGAGGCTTTGGTGTGCTCCTTTAACAAATGAGAAGCATGTGGATGTCAGTCGTCTATCTCTCACACAGAGGGGCGACAGTGTTGCTGTGTGTTCAGTGCTGCGTTTGCACGGTCCAGTGGAAAGCTAAAGATAACCGAGTGAAAAATGGCCCATGGATGACCTATGATGGAGGAATTTATCTGCGTAATGCATTGTCTTGAAGTGTGTAATAGTTTCTACAGAAGCCAGAAGAGGCCATTAAACTGACACTCAACTGTGGGTCAACAGGTGGGATCCACTGCACCATCCACTGAGTCACTTTCAGCTGCATGTTTTTAACATTTAAAGGCTTAACCAAAAAAATAAATATCATTTATTGCTATTTCATGCTGTTTCTTTTTAAATCTCAAAAAGTATTTTAGGCTTAGGATGTGTCATGCTGCTAAATACCACACAAAAATAATTTAAACAAAACTTGTTAAAGTACTTACATGAAACTCCATATTTTATAGCATTAATATAAAAGCATAACATTTTTATCATGTTATATTGTAAGTATTTTAAATTAATATTATATTTAATATGCTAAAGGTTAATAAATATGATCTATTAAATATTTATAAATATAATATATTGTAGTTTTATTAATATTATAATAATTATTAAATAATATTAAATTGTTTAAAAAATCCCACTAAAAGAAGTTTATATACATAAAACTCTTTCAGGCATCCTTTTCTACCAGAATCAGAAGACTTTCATAACATGAAAGGAAAAGTTTAAGTGATTTTGGAGATGTCTTGAATATGATTTTATTTTAAATGTGTATTTGTGACGCTGAACACTTGCCCTCTAGACTTCCATGTTAAGTGTGTCAGTGTATGCAAAATGAGGGACAAGTTGACATTATTTTCTGTGGTAATCAGCATCAGGCCATTGATGCTTTACGTCTATCCAGTTTAAAGTATACAGACTAAGTCATTTGTTTAAGCCAGCCATGTGACAAACAAAGACTGACAACTCACTGACTAATACCTGAGCATTATTAGAAATTATTTTCAACAGTTTTAAACAACTGAATGCCTTTATTACCTGAGAAGACAGTCCATTGTTGATGGCAGAGTTGGCGTGACTGTTATGAGGTCCAAAGGTGTCTGAATATCCTGCGTAGCCATGGCGACTGGAGAGACAGTAGGAAGCCCCGCCCTCTGACCCCGCCCCTCCAGCACACTGATGGCCCGCGGGCGGCGGGAGCGGCTGAGGTCTGTGTACAGCACTCGAATCTGACAACAGATCAACAGCCATTACATCCGGAAACATGTTACATGTCGAAGTGGATTTAAATACAACATGTTTACCTTGAGAAAGGCCAGCGGGTGGGTACGAGCTTTCTGACAGCTGATACGGAGAGAGACTGGACACCGCCGGATGTGAAAAACCACCAGGGATCAGGTGATTGAACGCCATGAGCTGATTGGCTCCCGCTTGCTTCCTCCATCGAGCTCGTCTGTTACTGAACCACACCTGAGAAAAGACAAGCGTAGGAGTGTAGTGAAATGGTTTTTGATTGTGTCTGTTCTTTGTTCCAGGTGTATTGGGTGTATTTGTACCTGCACTCGTGCCTCTGTGAGTTTGGCTCTCTGGGCGAGCTCTTCTCTGGTGTAGATATCAGGGTAATGCGTGCGTTCGAAAGCTCTCTCCAGCTCCTCCAGCTGTTCGGCCGTGAATGTCGTCCGACTGCGACGCTGTTTCCGTTTCAGCGGCAGATCGGGCTCCGATTCCACCTCTGAACCTTCATCAGACGGACTCGCTGAAACACACACCAATGCAAAGAATAACATTTGAATTTTTTATACATTATAGGGTTTTTTATGATATCATTTTGTGCATATATATATATATATATATATATGTATATATATATAAAAAGAATATTTATTGATTTTTTTTTTTTACATTTTACATTGACTCACTGAACCATAAATGCAAAGAATAACAGATTTTTTTACACACTATACAATTTTTTCAAATTATATAATTATCTTATTTACAAAATGGTATAATGTAGATATTTAAAATAAATATTATGAGATATTTTAATATTTTTTAATAGATATTTTAATAAAAAATTTTTTTTTTTTTTTTTGGTGTTTGGCTTAATGTTATGTTAGAATCATTATTATACTCTTATACCTTTTGCTCTTTATTTTTTTGTTTTTCATTTTAATGTTATGTTTTGAAATTTTGTTGTATGCATTTGTCATTTTTTATTTCTATTTCTTTATTTTTAACGTGTATAGGTAGTATTTATGAAGTTTTAGCTTTTAGTTTTGGATCTGTTTTTAGTTGTTTTAATACTACAATTGATTGCTTCTGTTGTCCTCATTTGTAAGTCACTTTGGATAAAAGCGTCTGCTAAATGACTAAATAATAATAATATTATTATTTGTATATATTATAGAATTTTTCTAAATAATTATGTGCTATATATATAATATCTAAAAATATATCATATTTAAATTTGAATTTATAAGGTATATTTTACATTTTTAATAATACATATAATGTAAGAAATATTGCTATATATAATATAAAGTTTATATATTATATAATATAAGTTCTCAGTCTATTCAAAAGGACCCAAAATCTTCAATATCTTCAAATCCAATTTTTTAAAAAAAAAATCGTTGAACAATTTTTATTTATTTGTCTTTAAATTGGATTAGGTTTTGTCTAGTATTTTTGAAAAAGTAGTTGTTAATGGCAAATCCCCACATACACAATTACGTATGTCATAAACCTAGAAAATACACACAAATATGAACAAGCAAGGAACAAGAGGCACAAAAGACACTCCTCAATTGGCAAAAGTACCAAACAAACATGCTTTAGCAGCTTTTACTCCTTTTTAATGACGCAGTGTTTTTGTGAAGGAGAATTTTATGAGCTTCTTCACATCTTTTCTTGAAAAGATTCAGAGCTGGGCTTATTTGTGTCACACAGTAATTCCTTGTCTGATTTTTTTCCTCTCCATTTTGCCTCAGTAACTAAAAAGACCACAGAGCAACCGTCAAAGAATAAAACACAAACAGAGAGAGCTGCAGGAGGGAATTTAAAAAGCACAAGAGCAAACTGTTAAAAACAGGATGAAAGCGAAATACAGTGGAGGAGAAAAGAAAGAGGCAATGTGCTGCTTGACTGTAAAATTAAATGGAAAATAAGAAAAACCTATAAAAGAAACACACACACACACACACACACAAATAAATACATAAATAAAACCCAAATCATTCATTTAATAAAAACATGACCTATTTCCTCGTAAAAAGGCTTTTGTTTTTCTTTTTTCAAAGAGAAATGTACTTATGAGGACTCCATGAGAACTATGGGAAATTCCTACAATTTCACAGGGATTTGGTCGAAGGAACGCTGAAGCATGTGGAAAACTGTTCATCAGCCTACAATGACTCACAACAACACGTTCCAAACGGAAAAGCTGGTAATTATATATTGATGGTGTTAGAATTAAAGGAAATTCATATTTGTGAATTTTTATTGTACAGACATTGAGCTATTTGTGCATCTCTCTCTCTCTCTCTCTCTCATTCTGTCTTCCCCTCAGTCTTTGTTGGATCGATTTGCACGCTCCATCTGTGGAATCCGTCATGACGGCCAGGGCTCTCAGTGGAGGCCGTCACCTGCCCTGGAGGGGGTGGAAGGGGCAGAAAGAAGGCCAAAGGTGGGTGGGTGGCAGGGCAGAAAGGGAAAAGGGTGGACCGGGTAGTTCAAGTGCTCAATCTTCTCAAAAACCAATTGAGAAAAAGCTCAGAAGCACCTGAAACTTGGATGTGGAAACAGATCATTCACAGATCTGAGACCTATCAAAAAAGTCTGCTCTATTGAAGGAATGAGAGCTAAATAATGAGTCATCTGTGGGATTTCTTTCACTGTGCACTGGCATAAATAACTCAAGTAAAGGAATAGCTTAAAACCTGTACATTTGTGTCATCATATATTTACTCATACATTTAAATTTGTAACTTATTTCTATATGATCTAACCCTTAAATTTCCTTTTATTGGTGTAACCTAATGTATTTATGATGATTCGGTGACTTAAAAATTATACATTATATTAAGTTAATATACTATATTAATTATATTTTTGACTTTAATAAAAAATATTTTTTATTTTATTTTATTTTTTATTTTTTGGTTAAAACTAGCTCCAAAAAAGCATGACTAGGTAGCTGTGTTCTTCTGTGCTTTTAGATAAAATTTTAACTATGTTGGTCTATTTGAATATGCGTTATACATTAGTGATATCAAACAGCTTTGCTTTTCACATTACGTAAAGTGATTGTGATGTGGCAAGTTTGAAAAACGCAAATATGAGATTTGACACAAGAAGGGACAATTATCAGTGAAAACGACTGTGAATTTTGGCACGAATCTATTGTATGAATTAAAAAAAAAAAAGAAATATAGTGCACATGTTGTATGGACTACTTTTCCATACAACGTCTCACGTCACATAAAGTGATTTCAATGTGGCGAGTCTGAAAAATCTCAAACGAGATTTGACACACATTTTTACCAATTTGCTTTTCCAATGTCTATTGCATATCTTCAGGAGACTTGAAATATAGGGCACAAGTAGCATGGACTACTTTTATGATACTTTTATGGTGCTTTTTCTAATTTCAGGAGCTTGACAGATGTATTGAAAAGAAAGGAAACAGGACTGGAACAACACAAGGGTGAGTAAATGGCATCAAAATGTTCATTTTTGACATTTAATCAACGGGTAGCAAACAAGTAAGTTCTTGCATCTTTAAATTTTTGCTGACTTCATGAGAATTAAGGCAAGTGAATAAACAGAACCAAAGAGCAAACAGTAAACACGGGTTTAATTCAGGCAGAAGAATACAGACCACAGGCTTCTAAACACACACAACCAAAACCCAAATGTCAAATGGAACCGCTGGAGAATCTAGAGATATTCTGCCTTCTGTAAATACACAGAGTGCGTATGTGTGTGTGTTTTTAGGTCTTTGGCATGTAAAGTTTGCGTGTAGTGTGCATGAGTATGTGTTTTAAGATATTTTAGCTCTCTGCTATGTAAACGGTGCGGTCACTAAAAGCATCTCCATCCGCCGTTTCTCTTCAGCTCTGGGCCCTTGTCGCTTAAATTCAATATTCAGAGGCGAAATATCACCCCGAGTCCATTAACCTCATGCGTTCATGTACACAAAATCCACCTAAGGAGTTTCATTAATACTGCGGGACGGCGAGCGCATATCCAGCAGGCTTTTGCACTTAGTTTTGGTTGGGGGCAAGCGGCAGAGGTCCAAGATAAAACCATATGTGCGTGTGCAGAGTCAGTCTGTGTGTGTGTGTGTGTGTGTGTGTGTGCGAGCGATTCTCTTGGGGGCAGGTAATGAAGAGAGCTAATTGAGCCAATGACATGCCCCCTCGCCATCAAAAACAGCCAAAAAAGAAAGACAAAGACATGCACAAAAGAATGCTTGGGAACAAATGCAGCGTCTCGGAGAGGGGAGAGCGAGGCGGGTCCTTTTCAGCGCCGAGGTTGGCTGAGTGACTGCCCGACTACATTAAGCAGTACATAGAGAACTAACAGATGCCGGAGACAGAAAGGATGAGTGACAGCTCGTGGGCCCATCTGCCCCCCAGCGTTTAGGAACAGAGAGAAACAGAGGGAGGACTTGACTTGCTAAAGAGCAACTGTGACCCTCGCAGCTGCCCTCAAACAACCACACGTTTCAGCTCTGAACCAAATGTGCTCTTCGTCTGTTTAGCCTCTTTTGCTTTGCTCTCGAGTCACTTTTGATACTTTTTTGCTTGTGTGGCTTTTATAAAAAGCTAGTGTGTGGAACAGCATGCAGTATGCAACCACAAACATTACAACGGAGTACGGTGCACGATATTGCTTCATCACACTTGGCATCGAGTAATTAATTACATATCATTACAATGAATTTTTAATCCAAGTTTGTGTAGAAGTGTGTTAACTTATACTGCTGTTCAAAGTTTGAACGAAATTAATACTTTTATTCAGCAAGGATGCATTAATTTGATCAAAAGTACAGTAAAGACTCATGTTACAAAAGATTTCTATTGCAAATAAATGCTGTTCTTTTGAACTTTCTATTCATCCAATATTCCTGAAAAAAATATCATTGTTTCCATAAAAACTGTTTTCTACAGGTTTCTTGAGCAGCAAATCAGCGAATGATTTCTGAAGGATCATGTGACATTGAAGACTGGAGCAATGATGCTAAAATTTCAGCTTTGCATCACAGGTATAAATTACATTTCAAAATATATTTAAATAGAAAACAGTTATTATAAATTGTAATAATATTTCACAATATTACAGATTTTACTGTATTTTTGATCAAATAAATGCAGCCTTGGTGAGCAAATAAGACTTATAAAACTAAAAGCTAAAAAAATCCAACCAACAGCAGTGTATCTCAGTCCAAAAAAGATTGCTATTAATATATTACTTCATACTGGAGATGAAATATCAGGCCAGTGCATTGAATTGTAGTCTGTGTATATTGCACTTAAAGTGTGTATATTGCACATTTTGGCAACTGTAGTGGAAAATGTGCATCCTATGCTGACATAGTATGATAAGTATGCTATTTCAAATATAGTTAGTGCCTTTATGTTGAAAGGAATAGGAGTTAAAACAGGAAGTGGTCACCTGTCGCTCTAAACATACACCCGTGTGAACTTTGCTCCCTGGAGGTCAAACGCCATGACCTCGGACTGCTCTGTTTAACAACTCAAAACACATATTCAGACAAGTGTTTGGTGGCCACCGGTTAAAACAATATACCACCTTTTTAAACCAAACTAAGCAAGAAACTGCACTTTGTGCTTGTGATTAGGTGAGTTGATTCATATTTAAGTCCTACAGTCTCACTTGTCAACCATTCAATAAAAAGCAGCCGCCCTGAAGTCTCTCTGTGTTGTTTTCGTGCTGTCTGTGTGCTAACTGACACACACATACTGTAGTTCTGCCTTCAGGGCCTGAACTCAAGCAGACACGGATTCCTAAGTCTGCTGACCCTGACACTGCATGCTGGACACAATGGAGACAGTTTTGTTTGGGGGGTTTCCCCACATTGTCCATCCAACTGTACTCCTCTCACTGTCTGCATCACTCTGTGTCATAAAGGGAGCAATGCATGCTTTAATATTTCATATACGATAAATATATGACCAAAATAAACTAAATTTTTCACCTGTAACTGCTAGAGATTTTAAGGCCAGGCTTTGTCTAGCCAAGTTTGTCTTGATGGAGTTTCCTTTTTTAGGTCTTCTTGGTGGTGCATTTGTGTTTGTGTTTGTTTTGGCTTTCAGAGTGAATTACGACCCGCTGACTGCACACTCCATGGTGCCACACAAACCATCCTGCATCGGGCCAGTTGGCACTGTTTGTGTATGCATGTGTATGAGTGTGCATCCATGCGTGTGTTTGCATGTTTGTGCATGTGCATATGTTTGGCGGCATGTGCATATGTGCGTATTATAGGAGTGTCAATCATTTTGCACTTTTCTAAATATACTTCTAAGTAGACTTTTCTGATTTGAGCATACTATATTTGTTCCAATAAGACACAATGTGTGCCAGGAAGCCAATAGGGAACATTCTCAGAACTTTTGTGTTCTGTGTTCTGGCAAGGTTCTCTCAAAGTTTTGAACAAAGATTCCAGTAACAGTAATAGAACATCTGTCTTTATAACATTGGTCTTTAGCACAAAATCATTATTTATACGTCATTCATGGAAAGTTTTTTTCTGGTTGCACGTTTGTCTAGCATTTTTTGAACAGCTACTATTTCAGAAGGTTCACAGAACATTCATTAGTAACATTCCCATAATGTTTGTAAAATGATAAAATAGAACATTCTCTTAATTTTTCGATAGTTCAGAGAACATTTAAGAGAACATTCAGAAAAAACATTCTAATAACTTAATTGAAATGTTACCAAAACGTTTTTGTTAGCTGGGAAGGTTCTCTCAAAGTTATAAACAAACATTCTTCCGATAACAGAATGTTGGTCTCGAAATTTCAGCACAAAAACATTATTTATACATAATTCATGGAATGTTTTGCTAATGTTTTTTAAATGTTACTACTTATTAGTTTCAGATGGTTCCAAATATTCAAAAGTAACATTCCCATAATGTTTACAAAATTATAAAATGGTACCTTACTGTTTTCTGTGCATTTTGAATGTTCAGAGAATATTCAGAAATAGTGTTTTTATTATGGGAACGTAGCAAAATGCTCATAGAACATATTTTTTGTTAGCTGGCCTTTTTGGAGGATAGCAACAGCGAGATTTCATAAGCTACAGTCTCCCCGCACACACGCCAACATCTTTGAGTCTTTAAGATGATATATGGAGACAGTATGAAGGAAAGGGTTCAGGAATCAAGCTGTTGCCTATTCAAAAGAAGGGTGTAAATACTGAACTCAACTTGCCTGTCTGTGTCTCCCAGGAAAGGAGGGGCGGTGGGAATGGAAGGGACTGACAACGGCCTACAGATATTAACCGAAAATGCGCCGCAGGCCAAGAGAGGTAGAACGGGGCATGAGGAGGACGGAGGAGAAAAAGAGCAAGGCGTGTTTGACTCATTGGCCAGATGAAAGCGAAGTTCAAATAAAGAGCCTGATTTAATCGGCTCGGGCAACTCGTCTTTCTTGGATCGCGAGACGGGCAGAGCGTGACGGACGGGCTTTGTGGCAGCGTGCATGACGAGAGGCTCGCCCCCATTGTGACCGCCGCTCCGGGCCATGAAGAAACAGCCGAGGAGAACACTGGTCCCTATTGACGGAAATAGCCTTTAATAAACTCCCATCGCCATTAAGAGTGACACTGCATCCCGATCAGTATTATTTAGGGAGCTGAAGTGGTGTTAGCAGGGCATCGGAGGCAGTCAAATAACGTTCACCTTAATTAGTCACGCAGGGACTGGCTGTTAGCTCATTAAATATCATTACAGAACAGCAAAACATCAGTCACTTCATCTGTCGGCCAGTAGGCAGCAAAAAAGGCAAAAATAGACTCTCTTCCACTGTTTTTATCAACTTTTTCCCCCCTTTTGATTCCTCTGAGGCCTCTTTGCACAGAAATGCTACAGCTGTCCTTTCTTAACAATTCATTGTGTTGTCATATTTTAAAATTAATGATCTTTTCTCCTTCAGAGTTTCACAGAAATTAAGTCATAAAGGTTTGGAACGACATGAGTGAGAGTAAATTATGACAATTGTCTTCTTTTTTAATGGATTATCCAGTTTGTTCTAATAGCCTATATACAGTAACTTATATTTTTCCTTAATTTTGTATTATTGAAATGAAGAACTCCATCTGAAACCCTCATTGCTGTTGCAGAATGAAAATATCATTGTGGTCACACAACCCACTTTTTCCAGATTTCGCAACTTTTTGTCTTCCACTTCCCTCATGCCTGTTGCATACTTGGGAATTGTTGATTATTGATCATCAGTAAATCTAACTCATCATTAATGCAAAGTAATTCATTAATATATTATAAATAATATGAGTGAATACACCACATTTTTTGTTTATATTTCTTCTTTATAAACCACCAATCAAACGTTTGGGCTCCTCATTGTTTACTATTATCCTCAAATGTGTAAAATAAAATCATCAAAACTATGAAATAACACAAACAGAAGTACAACAATTATGCATTGACCAAGAAATGTTGAACAAATGAAACTGTCTAAATTCCAGCTCTACACATTCTAGAAATTCTCTCAACCAATTTCATGAAGTGCATCCTGGGATGATTTTGAACACTATTGAAAAGCATGCATTCTGGACACTTGTTGCCTGCTTTCCTTCATTATCCAGTCTGTCCATTTAAAAAAAATGTTTGTTTTTTCTGAGAAATTCAGACTTGGGAACAATTTATATTAATGCACAAAGCTTTTCAAGCATTTTCAAGGAATTTTTTTTAAAAAATTGCTAGTTGTGTGGGCTCATTTCTTTCTTTTGTTACTGGCTAAAACGATAGGAACCTTTAAGAGTTTGTATCACTAGGCCCCAAGTGTTCAATCCATTTATATGTTCATGAAAACACAGCCTATAGGTCTGTCATCATTCTAATTGTTAAAAGCACATCTTTCCAACAACTCCAGATCATTTACAATCCTGCCACAGTTCTTTCTGAAATCTGTTGATATTAAAGCATAAAGAGTTTGTAGGATCCACTCACATCTGTCTGCGAGAATCCCCTCGATACTGTGTCCGCTCCTGCGGGCGTGTTCTTCCTGCTCGCGCTTCTCGATGTCCTCTTCATCCTCCTCCTCCTCCTCCTCTTCAACTCTTGCGCCATATCGGCCTCTCATGATGCGGCTTATTGCACTCACTGGACAAGAGTTGAACCGAATGCGTAAGTGCTCTTAATATGTTTTCTAGCTTTGAGTAGCCTATGCATTTCAACAGTATACATTTCATTTTTAAAACGTTTCAGTGTGTCTGAGTGTGTCGTTTAAGTTTTTTGGTCACTAAAATTAGTGAAGAAGACACTTGCTGTAGGCTAGTTGCCTAACTTTTAGAGCTAGGCAACAGAAATAGTTCGCCAGGTAACCATAGCAACAGTACATCGACGTTGACAAAACCAGAGCTCTGGACAAAACATGTGCTATTTACATTTTATATATCACAAGAAAATGAAAAAAATGTTTTGTTACGTCTTTAAGACAGTTGACGGTTAACTGTGAGGGAAATGCAAATTAAAAAGTTTTTTTTTTTTTTTTTTTTTTTTTTTTTTTTTAATAATTCGCACACTGCAGTTCGTGTATTTTTTCGTTATGTTTGACGCATAACGTACCTGAGGGGACGTTGTTCCGGTCACAAATTCCCTCTTTGAGCAATTTATCCCGAATTTCCCAACTGAATATTCCGGGATTTCCCCGTTTATATTCCTCAACGCGCTTCTCCACATCTAGAGATGAGGTCTGTTAAAAAATAAATAAATAAATAAAATAAACACAGTCAACAAGGTGCCTGATTCAATTCAAAGACTGTTATTTCAAATTCAGGGTCATTATGTCAACAGACAGTCTGCGTTTTCAGTTAGTAATCGACCTGCTGCTTTGAGTTTATCCACAAATTTCCTTGGAAAGATCCGCACGCCCAGCTGCAACAGATGACTCCGCAATTCAATGCCTCCCTATAGGGCCTCACCTTGGATTTAGTGCCACCGATGGCTCCAGGCCGGATGGATCCCGTCTCCTGATAGCGGCACAGAATTTTGGAGACGCAGCCGTGGGAGACTCTGAGCTGGCGGGATATCACGCAGGGCCGGATCCCGTGATGCGCCATCTCCACTATCTTATGTCGAATGTGGTTCGGTAGAGGCCGGCCGTTGATGAAAACTCCTCCAAGCTGGTTGACTCGACCCTGACCCATCGGAGTTGAAACTGCATCGAAGCCAACCCAAATTATGACAGTGGAGAGATAACATAATTGCAGAAACATGAAAGAAAAAAATCATTCTGCATAGCTAAGTAAACAGGCCTAACTGAAGTACTTCTAAGGAAAAGGTTCAAGTAGCCTATAGGCTCCATGTGCATTTAATTCTCTGACATATTTCATGTGTTTATAAACACATGGTAAAAAGCAACCCAGTAAAACGTCAGTATAATGGCTGCTTTAAATTTTAGGTAAGCTAAAAGTTGTGCTAAATCTTTTTTCCAGCCTATTTAAATTTATTGACTGATTCAGAAGCTCTGAACTCATGCAATTGAGTATTGCGACAGATAATTAAATGCATTTAAACAAATAGGCCTACTAGTCTATTGTTAATGATGAAAATCTAGAAATAATGATTCCGGTTAAAACAGCCTTACAGCTTAAACATTTGAACTTTTTTTTTTACATCAAGAACTTTTTTTTATCTAAAACCCTGAAGTGACAGTGTACAGTGAAATAGTTATTAGTTCTACATACTGTATGAAAGGTAGCCTACTTTGCTAATACAAAGAATCACTAAAAAAAACATTTGTTTTAAGAATTAAGAATTTATAAAAGCGACATTATACAATAAGTATACTAGCAACACATAACTTTCAATATTATAATATTTAAATGTCGGCAAAAGTTTCAAACAACACTAAAACTTTTGGAAAAGTAACTTCACCGTTTTTAGTCAGTCTACTCATGCAACACAAATACCAATATGGTTTACACTTGGTCTTCCACTATTTAATTAAACAATTTTAATGTGCATATTTATTGTAACTTATTTTACCCTCCATTGGGAAGCCACTGCGGGGATAGTTCTGAGAGAGAGATGGATGCATCATCCTGGGAACGGTCCCTGCCAAGCCGCTCATTGCTGCAGGGCAGCGCGGTGACTAAACGTGCACTTCAGCAGGCTTAAAAATGCATGCAAATATTCCACAATCAAAACAAAAAGCACAAGCTCCGATGATCTTTTTGTATCCCTCCAGGAAAAGCATTAAAAGTAAGTATTCGAGAATGAAATGAATGTTATTAATCAGACGTAGTCTCTTCTCTTTTGTGGTCCTTGGTCGTTGTTTTCATTATGTGACGAGAATTATAATCGCAGCGTTATTGTTATTAACAGGCGTTTAGGATGAGCGCGAGTTCTCAAACTGCTGAGACATTTCTGAGTTTGCAAGGACCCCCTTGTCTATTACTCGAACAGCGCGTTCTGATTGGGCCACAGGATCCCGTAACCGAGAGCTGATTGGTCGACGAAGTACACTTTGCTCTCTAAGCGTTCCAAAGTGGACATCGAAAATATTTCAGCGACTGATGATGATGTGTAATTAAATTATATACTTAAAATATTAAAAATATATATATACAGACATAAGATAGACATGCAAACACTACTAAATATAATAAAATAGCAAATTATAATACTGAAACATGTTTTAAAATAACGTAGACTATTTGTGCAACAATAATTTAATAATATAACAAATCAAAGACAGAAAAGACGGAATGAATCAGTTTAAATGAACAGAAAAATTTATTCACTTAAAATGACTGGCTGTTATTTAACACTCTGACTGGTCCACACACACACACACGCACGCACGCACGCACGCACACACACACACACACACAGTGACTTCAATGACATGTGGCTCTTTTGTTGGACTAAAAAGAAACTTCAAATGTTTTCTTTCTGCCTGCGCGCGGGGACAATGGGGCGCACGCGGGAGGGAAACACGCGGGGGAAACGGGGGTCCTTTCACGTGCAAAACACTAGGCTAGATTATTCTCTCTTACTTAAAAAGTTAAATCAACGCCAAAGAGGCCGGACCCTGGAGACACCGAGCCAACTATTTAATGGTTAACAATGAATTTGTGTGTGCGCGTGTTTGTTAATGAGTTTCTATTCGATGCATTAATTGCATTATTCATTATTTTCCTGTCAGGTTAATATATTTTTTATTACATAATTATCTGCATATATCTGCTATAAGTCATCTTATATTTGTACATTTACAGAGGCTGAATAGGAACTAAATGAAGAGAATTCGCAGGACATCTGAAGTTTCGTTAACTCTGAAACATAAGATTCTAAATAGAACCAAATGGACCGGAGAATATATGTTTAAAACAAACGGAATGTTGTGCGTTTATTTCCTATTTTAAACTTCTAATAATATTGGCATGGTGTGAAACTGGAAAATGTACAGTACATCTACCTTATTAAAAATAAATAGTTTTTCTGGATACTTTATTCAGCATAAAAACAGAGGGTGATTGTTTGAAAAGGAGAGAACAGGCGGCGGTATGATGCATGTTTCAGCCTTTGAAACACCGGATCTGCGTGTCGAATCCATTTTTGGAGAAGAAATCTCCAGCAGAGGTGCGCTCTGATGTCAGCTTAATTAGTTTTATTATCAAGGGTCAAATATCAATATTCTGTAAGCAAATAGTGTCAAAATAATTTGAATCGGTTTTACAATGTGTATATGAAAGTTATTAAAAAGTTTGAAATACATGCTTTTAGTCCAAGCCAAAGAAATCTGAATAGTTTTTTTGTAACTGTGATCACCTTACAAAATAACCTGAGATTGAGTAGGCCTATGTTGGTCAAAACTGTCATTAAAATTTGACTAGGTTTGCCAAAGAAAAGTGTAAAAACCAATACAAGAATGTAGCAACAATTCACCAACACAAACACCATTTAACCATTTAATGAACCTCTTGAACAGTGTTGTGTCATTTGTCTTGTGATCTGACTTGTCCAGCCTGAGGAAGGTCACCACCATTTTAACCTCAATTAGATGGGGTTCACTCAGAAAAAACGTAAATCCTCCCCAAAGACAACTTTAGGATAAAATCATCTGTCCTGCATTTGCTGGCACAAGCATCCCTGAGCTCCAGAGAAGGCATGGTGCGGATGGAGGACAACATCGTTGTCCTGCGGAGACACTGAGCCAGGTACTGAAAGCATTTATCGTTCATTGTCATGCTGTAGAATAATCAGAATTTGAAGATCATAACAGGTAGGTCATTGTAGCTAAATAAAGTTACTGTGCCATTTCAAATTTTGTTCCAAGATTTAAAAGTTGAAAAGCTGTCTGAAAACATTAATTTGATTATCTATTTACGTGAGTATTCACAGTAACATGTAAAAAAAAAAAAAAAAAAAATCTTATTGGAAATAAAATATTTAATTTTTATTCCGCTTTATTATTAACGTAATGTTCGAGGAATTGAGACTTCCGGTGTAATCCACTTCCTGTTATTTTGTCTGTTCAAAAACAATCCGTTATGCTGCTTGATGTCGCAAACTGGTAGGCCTATTTGTTATCATACTTTTTAAATTTATTTTCAAAATCATGAACACACTTGTTTGTAGCGCGAACAGTTTTACCATTTACTGCACTTGTTATTTTTAGTTATTAAACGTTAAAACTTGAAACTTCCGCGTTTCAAAATAAAGGTGCAGTGATTTCATATTGTATATATGAATTACACGAAAACAGCCGTTTTCTTCATTTTTCTCATTTATTAGCCAACCGAGAGGTGTGTTCTTGTATGTAAACAGAAAAATTTCAATGTGCAAATACAATTCAAACAAGTTTCACAACAATTATTGAGGCATAATAGTAAAAACACACATTTCCTAATTCTAATAAACATATTACAGTGTATATAAGGGCTGTGTACAAAGCCCATGACCCTACGTAGTGTTACTAAGAGGGCTGAAGTGCATTAAGGGAAGTATACTCATCCCAGGCAGTAACACTGGGTTCAGGTAAGTGCCGTGCAGTCACTGGGACAGTGTGTGCGGGAGAAACAGACATATAAACAGATGTGTGCACATCAGGCCTGATGGTCCAGACAGTCACAGCGATAGCGGTACCGTGAGAACAAGGGGAGGTCACACTGAATGGTACAGAATCAAATATCAATTTCATTGGATGTGAACATTTTGATCGTCAGTTTCGTTCTTCGCCCAGTTTGGTCCTTGTTTTTGTGAGTCAGCAAGACCAAGTTGACTGAGTTCACAGCAGGCTGTTTCTGTTTCCTCTCAGGCTCACATCTATGAAATATCTGGACCAGGACAGAGGACGGGCATCTTCTCTCTTCTCCTTATCCACATCCCTGTTGAAAAGACCAGCATATAGTGAGCTTTGAATCCAGGTCTCTTGACCAGCAAGATTTTCTTGGCCCACCAGCTTTTCCAGCAAGACCAGCACAAACCATCACTACTGTTCAAAGTTTGGAGTCGGTAAGTTGTTTTTGAAACAAGTTTTGTTATGTTCATCATTTATTTGATCAAAAACACAGTAAAAACAGTAATATTCTGAAATGTTATTACAGTTTCAAATAACTGTTTTCTATTGTAATATATTTTAAAATGTAATTTATTCCTGTGACGCAAATCTGAATTTTCAGCATCATTACTCCAGTCTTCAGTGTCACATGATCCTTCAGAAATCATTCAGATGTTCTGCTCAAGAAACATTTCTGATTATTATCAGTGTTCAAAGCAGTTGTGCTGCTTAATTTAATATGATTTAATGTTCTTTCTTTTAAAAAAAGAAAAAAAATCTTACTGACCCCAAACTTTGTTGTTGGTCTTTTCAGCAGGGATCAAAAAGGCAGTAAACCGAGGTCATTGTGTAAAGTAAAATGACATATATATTGCCCAACACAATGGCAGGAGGAGCTGTGAAGCTGGTGACTACATAACACCACTGCACATTATACTACTTTCTCTACAAGTGTTGCTTTGTACAGCACGGATAACAGCAGATAATGGCTGTTTACTTCCTTAACACTCAGGGAAATAACCTTTACTTGTGTAAATCACTGCTGCAATAATTCAAATACCCCCACATTCACTTTATAAAACCTTCCTTACAAAAATCTAAGCAAAACCTATAAACAAATGACTGCGTCACTACACTTGTCTACCAACAGAGGGCAGACCTGGTTTGAGCCATAGCATCTGCCTACAACAACAGCACAACTTGTACAAATCAAACAGTAAGCTTATAGAAAATTCACTTGATACTTCCTATTAAAATGTTCCATTCCTTCAATAAATAAACCAATAAATAAAAAGTAAAGGCACATAAGAGCTAATTTAAAGAAGTAGTGATTGAAAATGATTTACACACCCTCATGTTTGCTCTTGTTCTGTTTTTAATATTTCTCCTTTTGTGTTCCACAGATAAAGCGAGAGGATTCGGGAATAACATGAGGGTGGGTAAATTACAGAATTGTTATTTTTGGATGAACTAACCCTTTAAGAGAATACGATTACCATTCTAAAGAAAATGGCCTTTACCCTAAATTGAAATTTAGGCCATCAAGTGTCCTTAATCATCGTCATAAAACCATTAAGTCTAAACAATCTGGACGATATATTCAGTATAATGCCAAAGCGGGCTAGTTGTGTTTTGCACTCAAGTTAACAAGCCACAGTTAGCTGGAGGAATATATCAGTTTGTGACACCAAGACAAATGACCTATGGGAGAGATGCAAAGTTTCATAAGTGGGTCAGGAAACACTCGAAAGCACCTCTTGGCTGCAGTCCCAGTGTGCGAGTCTTTATCATTGATTTCTCTCTGGCTGCATCCTGTCACTGCAAGGACACAGCAAAACTCTAGCTGCTCCTCAGGTGTCAGATTCCTGCTTGCTTCACCCGCCATGCACATATTTTCTAAATGTGCGGTCACATTAGCGAAATTTTGCGGGTAAAAAAAATCATTGTCAGTTTTATAAATCACAGGCTCGCACAAAAGTCACTTTCCTACCAAGCAGCTTTCTGTTTGTCAACGCGAGCGAAATCTGTGTGGCCAATTTTTTCCAGGCGAAAAAAGTCATTCCTATTTAAATGACTGGAATTTGCCTGCGAAATTTCGTTGAGCAACGGTAAATGTGACCGCGCCTTAACAGAGAACTGTTTGAGTATGATTTGTATAGCTGTTCGCCAACACTTTTGAAATGGAACATCATCATATCAAATATCCATTATAAATGACTGATTTGTCATTGCTTAATAGAAACGGATCAAATCAACAGTACTGATTCAATTAACAAGGAGGCTTTCCTCAAGTAATGAAGGCTGACCTTTGTTTCCAAGCACAGTTCAGTGTCTATTTTTTGTTTAACATCATGCAGGTTTTCTTCTAAACTAGTTACATCAGATACTGCTCATCACAGGTTTGCGTGGTACAAAAATCCAATGAACGAGCTGGTAAAGTGAGTACTAAGGTCAATGCATTGTGATGCTACGCACATTAAAAGCACACACAGACGATAGCAAAAAGAGATTGTCAGTTAGTCGTCAAACGACACGGTTTTACCGTGATAGATGCATAGGTGAAGTGGAGAACAAAGAGGTGGTATAAAATTTGCAATTTCTATAGTAAAGCTATTGATCCGTAAGAACAAAGAGGTCTTCTTTTCAAAGACCGAATAGTATATGATACAGCGAGAGGATGACAACACCCAGCAGCCATTTTGAGAATATCATCCAATAATTGCGTTTGCTTGGCCGTGTTTTACCTAGCTACCAGAGTTTATTAGTGGATTTCCAGTAAATGTCAAATAAGTGCAGGTCTCATTTGCTATGATAAAACTGTATTATATACAGTGGGGTCCAGAGGTCTGAGACCACATTTTATTATTTAAACCTGAATATAAACAGAATGATTTGTATAAAAAAATAAAGGAAGGTTTTGACAAAAAATAGAAAAGAAGTACTAATTCTAGGCTAGTATGCAGATTTGTGACCAGTTGTTTAATTAAACTTTGCATAGTGCTAACAATGCAAAGGGGAATGGATGAACTATTTGAATGCAATTTAAGTTGTTTTGGATAAAAGTATCTCCCAAATGCATAAATGTCAATTAATAAAAATGTTGGGTTAAATCAGGGATACTCAAATCTGGCTCGCGAGATCCACTTTCCTGCATTGTTTAGCTCTAACCCTTATCAAACACACCTGAGCATGCTAATCAGTGTCTTCAGGATCATTAGAAAATCACAGGTAGGTGAGTTTGATCAGGGTTGGAGCTAAACTCTGCGGGAAAGTGGATCTCGCAAGCCAGATTTGAGGATTACTGGGTTAAAAATGATAAAACAATACAAAATAGATGCATTTTCACTAGTGGTTTCACTTTTGGACTTTTGGACCCCACTCTATACAGTGGCCCCACGACCAAAGTCCGAATATCATTGCATTAGCAGCTAAATATCAAACCAAATGGCAGCTGTAGGTTTTTCCCAGAACAATTTTTTGCAACAATGTTTAACCAACAGATGTTTTGTTGATTTTTAGAGGATGTATGAAGTCAGTTCTTCTCAAGCTCACACAGGTGTCCTAGCCAGAAGAACCTCAGGTGGCCATGCACAAATACGAGGGCCATGAAGAGCAGCACAAAAATGGACAGGAAGGAGAAGATGGCGCACACGTATCCGGTTGCAGTGGATGCCGTAGGGCAGGTTCTGTATCCGATAGTCTGGTATGTGTGGCATAGGGGGCATCTGATTCACCACAGCTTCTCAGTGCACACAAGCAACATATGCAGACACTTCTCGCTTTAAGTGTGCATGCACTCCAAGATTTTGGGCTGAAATAGTTGAAAAAGTGGCAGATTTTGCACCCATACCCCTTGTCGGGAAACACCGGCCTGTACTATTAAGTGATCTGATATTGACTCATTAGATACTAGTACTTCTATAAGTACTAGTGCTTCTTTAGTTATTTAGTTATTAAGGACTTACTTGTATTTTTTCAAGTTTCCCTATAATAATTGAACGGACACTATATAGTGTAAATTCCAAGTAACATTGGTAACACTTTACAATAAGGTTCCATTTGTGAACATTAGTTAAATACATAGTTAAAATGAACAATGAAAAATACTTCTGAAGCATTTATTAATCTTTTATTATAAACTATTTATTTATTTATTATTATTATTATTGTTTTCCTAATTTGTAAGTCGCTTTGGATAAAAGCGTCTGCTAAATGACTAAATGTAAATGTACTTAATATTAAGTACAACATTTACAAATACACTTGTTACAATAAAAAGTTGTATTTGTTAATATTAGCCTAATGGACCTGAGCTAACCAGAACTAACAAAGAAAGATTGTATTTTTATTAAGTAAATTTAATAAATGTGACAAATGCATTGCTCATTGTTAGCTAGCCTAATGCATAAACTAACATTAACAAATGGTCAGTAAATAATCATTTCACAAATATAAGCAATTGTAACAAAATGTTACTAGTGATTATATTGTAAAAAAATGATGTTTGTAAATAAAACATATAAGTTGGCATATGTTTTGCAAGAAAACGCTTCCAAAATTTCACTTAATTTAATCCAATGTGTTACTTTGTAAGTATTAGTGAACTTTACTAGAGTGAAAATTGTTTCAAAGTAGCCTAATATTTTCCAGTATACTGGGATTGATAGAAGTAGGCACATCTAACTTACCTAATATAAATAAGTACTAGTTCAGCTATATAAAAGATATGGCAACACTTTATTTTAAGGTGTCCTTGTTACAAACATTACATGTACTTACTAGTATAATAACAATTAATTATGCATAATTACATGCAAGTAACCCTAAACCAAACCCTAACCATTTGTGACTCGACCACAAAACCAGTCATAAGTAGCACCAGTATATTTGTAGCAATAGCCAACAATACATTGTATGGGTCAAAACTGTTGATATTTCTTTTATGCCAAAAATCATTAGGATATCAAGTAAAGATGATGTTCCATGAAGATATTTTTCTAAATTTCCTACCGTAAATATATCAAAACTTAATTTCTGATTAGTAATATGCATTGCTAATAAATTCATTTGGACAACTTTAAAGGCGATTTTCTCAATATTTTGATTTTTTTGCACCCTCAGATTCCAGATTTTCAAATAGTTGTATCTCAGACAAATATTGTCCTATCCTAACAAACATACATCAATTATTTATTCAGCTTTCGAATGATGTATGGATCTCAATTTCAAAAAATGTAACCTTAATGACTGGTTTTGTGGTCCAGGTTCACATATAGTAAACACATAGGCTATATTACTCAGTAGGCTACTTATATGTATAATTACACTGTAACAAGGACACCTTAAAACAAAGTGTAACCAAAGACACTGATAGTACTAGTAACATGAAAAGAAACTAACTGGTATTAATAAACACTTTAAGGGCTTGTCATACGATGCTCATCTCCTGTCACGCGTTTCTCCGGCTCGCGTTAGTGGTGCCCGAGGAGCGGCCCGTCTCGTGCTCCGGTCGGTCTTTGAGCCAGTAGAGGAGCCACGTTACCATCGCCGACACCATGGCGAGGATACTGGCCACCGACAGGCAGAGGGGTCCCGCGGGCGAGGGCGGCCCGCCGTGGCTGTGAACGAAAATGAGGCCCATGAAGAGCAGCACTAGCATGGACAATAGCGAGAAGATGACGCACACGCATCCGGTGGTCAGCGCGAGACGCCTGCAGTTTTGGCAGCTCTCGTAGCGCGAGACCGAGTCCTGGGACAGCGTGGTCGCGGTGGACACCGTCGTGGTGGACGGCGTCGCGTGACCAGCCATGGACGCGTCCTCCTCGCGCCTGAGCGCCACGAGCGCCGGGTGCATCGGAGGCCGGTGAGGCGGCAGAGCATCCTGAGGCACGGGGTCCGAGTCGATGTACAGAGGGAAGTCCTCCGTGACCTTGGTGTTGTTAGGCAGGTTCTGGATCCGGTAGTCCGGTACCGGCGTGCGGTGGCGGCACACGGGGCAGCTGATGCGCCACGGCCGCTCCTCGCACAGCTGCAACGCGTGCAGACACTCCTCGCAAAACGTGTGCAGACACTCCAAGATCTTGGGCGCCCGACGGTCGAGGTCGAAAAAGTTGTAGCAGATTTTGCACTCGTATTCCTCATAGGGAAACGCCTTGGTAACACCGGGAGGCTCCGGCCCGTTAGCTGCTGCTGCATCCGCCGCTGCCATGGCATCTCGCGCTGCCTCACATCCTCCACACAATGAACGCGAGCCAGTCACGCGAGCAGCCTTTTCTTCTCTTTATCCCGTCAGCGAACGCCGTTAAACCCGGCGGGCCTTTTTTAAAAACGCTTATTTTAGTCTCCGTGCACGTTGAGTAAATAATTAACCGAATCTGGAGGTGATGTAATGCCGCCTGAAGGGCGACTTTAATTGCTCTCATCCAGAACCGATTCCGGAAAGATGCGGGACGCGGCGGGAATCGCACCTCAATCAAAGCATCAGACAGCGTCCTGGTCAAACAGCACGAGCCTTTCGGCTAAACGATGCTGTTTACGTCAGTAGATTTAACTCCTTTTTTGCTGTCCAAGCCTCTCTGTGTTTTCTTCCATGTATCATTCTGGCCATTTAACCGCGTTTATTCCCCATTGTGAGTCATCTACCTGTTTGACATTTCAACTGGCTCACGTTGTTGTCATGGAAACTAATAATCCAGAAACATAAGGCTTGCCTATCCTATATTTCAGCTTCATTCACAGACTTCCCAGACACCCTCCGTTCAAATAAATAAATAAATAAACATGTTTTTATGTGACAACTTGCCCCGGGGTCCTTTTTGTGTTATATTGGATACAATATTAAATTTACAATTTAACAAAAAAAGGAAATCACAGTTTTCGTCACTTTTTCCCATAATTTATGACATGAAAAACTTAGTTTTTTAAGAAATCTTTCAAATGTTTCTTCATTTTTAAATTTGTACTAATCAAACAAAACATTTAAATTAGTAGGCTAATCTAATTATAGGGATTTCCTTAATATCAGTTTCCTGTTAGTCTTTTTGTAGTGTTTTGAACTGAAACTAACAATTTGCCAAATGACATGATCCTCTAGGACCAGGAAGTGCTTTTTTTGGTGGGAAAACAACAGCACAAACACCAGGGCCCAGTTCAAAATAAATATGATTGGGCTTCAGTTAGGCTATTATTGGATCAAATCTTGAAAATAGTTTGTTCAAATGGGGAAAAAAGGATAATTCAGATTAGATTCTAGGCCTATTCCAGTTTTAATCCAATCCGGATCAGAATTCAGGTAAATTAAATTGGGACACTTTTTTGCCAAATGGTCCAATTTTGCCAAATAAAATCTTTTTGGAAAGATTGGGATACCTTTGTTCCAAATATGAATATCCAGAAAAAAAGAGTGGATTTCAGGAACAAATTAAAACTTTGGTCAAATAATACAATGTTTGTATCTTGCAGTCCATATACAGTGATAAAATAGATGTAGAAGAATATCTAAAAATTTGTATTTGTTTGTTGTGGGTCAGATGAAGATAAATGTTTGAAAGAAATTGAAAACGAAGGAGATCAGTCTGATCCAAATTCAACTTTTAGAGCTTTAGCAAGGGATGTTTTGTGATTTAGTTCATTTGTCTCACTCTTAAACATCTCATTAGATAAAATTACATAAAAAGTGTAATTATCATGTTATCCTTGATGAGTCTGTATTAGTTTTTGTTTTAAATAATTATTTATTTTTCAATCTGATACCACAGATTCAAAAGTACAGTAAGTTCTATTTGAAAGCCAATATACTAGTGCTGATACTTCAATAATTTATTTTGTGATTTATTTTAGAGGAGAATATGATCTATTTATATGTAAATAAAATATCATTATCAACATTACATTGATAATGAAATTTTGTTTTATTAATATGAAATCAAAATAAAAACAAAGTTGACACCTTCATAATCCATAATTCTTCTTCTTTTTTTTTTTCTTTTTTTTGCCTGAGCTTGATCACTTGATTATTTCTGAAAATTACTTTCAGATACAGAAATGACTAGAATAACACTAGAATATTATTTTTTTAGAGTCACAGAGTCAAAGGTACTGCAAGGCAGGAATGACCCACCTGTGACAGGTACGATAAGCAGGTAATTTTCCGTGCGTAAACATGTCAGCCAATCAAAACAGCCATGAGCTTCTACGTCAGCGCACTTTCACGCTCTGTCACCTGCCGCTGTAAAACACACCTGTGCGCGCGGGCTGGGTGCGGAAGCTCAAACTCCGCACGGCCATGTGGGGGGTCATCTCGTACCTGAACAACCCCGAGCTGGTGGCCGGTTTCCAGCGGTGCTGCGGCCTGGTTCCGAGAGACACGTGCTCGTGTGTCAGTCAGAACGGACTCGTTCACGCCAATGGATCCGGTAAGGACGGTCCGGTCACGATCCACCGGCGCAGAGCGGAGCTGGTGGCGAACGGGACGTCACGCGCACACGACAGTAACTCCAACTACAAACCCGCCAGTTCACCGTGTGAAACCAAAGCCGAAGTAAGTAAATCAGATTTAAATCAGACTCTTCATTCAGGCGAATTAAAACCAAGAGGTTTCCAAATGTAAAGGCTGTGCTTTTAAAAACAGAAATCCCAATCTACAAGCTTTTCCTGTTTCTCTGGTTGGTTTAGAGTAGATTGTCAGATGTTTATAAAGCAGTTTCTGATGTCTCATCTTGTAGATACATTAAAAAACTGTTTTCAAAATTCATTTATGTTTTTAATATATACAGTGAGCTTTAAACTGAAAGGCAGGTCACTAACCTGAACCTAAATCTGGCTTTCAAATCTTGCATTAATAACATACTTTAATACTAATACTAATAATAAAAAAACAACATCAGTTTTAGTGTGGATTCAGTTAGTTACAAATGTCATTAAACTTTAATATTTGAATTAAGGGAAAGCCCCTTGAGATGCTTCATCTCATTTTCAAGGGGGACCCAATAGTGCATACATAAAACAATACAAGATACAACACATAAGTAATATACAAAACAAACAAACAAAAAAAATCACTTAAACAGACAAACAACAGCTCACTCCCCTATTCATTTTAATACAAGCATGAAAAACCAAATATACAAACACCCTGAGAAAAGAAATAAAAAATAGATAGAATAGAATAGTAAAATAATAGAAGTTGATAACCTAAAGGTAATTCTCTCAACCCAAAATTAAAAACATAAGCAGGTTATTTTCAAATGAGATAGTAAATTAGATAATATAATTATATAGGATAATAATATAATAATTATATAATAATATAATATAATTAGAGTGAAATAGGTAAAAGTGAATGAGTCTTTCATGGTGCTACAACCTTCCAAAATGTTGAAAAGCACATAAGTATATATTTATAGTGGACAACTAAGTGTGATTTGTGGTTTGTTGATGTGGTGAAGCAGTTTATTCAGCTAGATGAATTTCTCTGTTCAGGAGCATCCCAGGCCTCGTTATGAGGTGAGGAACTGGCTCTTCTACTTCCTGTTTGTGACTTCGGCTACTCTGGGTCATGAGGTCTTTTACATCACCTTCCTGCCCTGCATCCACTGGAACCTCGACCCGTTTCTGTGCAGGCGGCTCGTCAACGTGTGGGCTGTGAGTGGCTGAGAAAATCACACACACACACACACACACACACACACACCCTGTGATTAAGTCATCATACTGAAGGGTCTTTGTTTTCTACAACGAGTAGAAACAGTTTTGAATAGACAGAAACAAAATAAAATTGAACTTGGACAGCACAACAAAATTCTTTTATTCATTTTCCTCAGTGTTTCTATTATAGATCTTTATTATGCTGTTGCCGCATGTTTACATATAGTTTCCACAGCAACAGCAGTAGACAAACTGCATTTGATTGGTTCACCTCTGGAATCAATGTAGCTATTTATAATGAACTAAATTTAACATGAGAGAAGTTATTCATTTGCTCAAACATTCAGTGAGTCTTCATTTTGAATTGTTGGTATATCTACTACCATGACTATTATCAAGGTTATTATCTAATGACCAAGGTTATTATCGTTAACTAAGGGGGTATTACATGACCGTTTGTAAATAACGTTTTTTATGCGTTTTGTCCATTAATTGACATGACAACAGCATTTTGGGAGCCTGAAAATGCGAACCGAGTTTGACACCTGTGGTATATAGAAATGCATATATGTGACCCTGGAGCACAAAACCAGTCTTAAGTCGCTGGGGTATATTTGTAGCAATAGCCAAAAATACATTGTATGGGTCAAAATGATAATTTTTTCTTTTATGCCAAAAATCATTAGGATATTAAGTAAAGATCATGTTCCATGAAGATATTTTGTAAATTTCTTACCGTAAATATATCAAAACTTCATTTTTGATTAGTAATATGCATTGCTAAGAACTTCATTAGTTTGAACTTCATTAGAACTTCATAACAACTTTAAAGGCAATTTTCTCAATATTTAGATTTTTTTGCACCCTCAGATTCCAGATTTTCAAATAGTTGTATCTCAGCCAAATATTATCCGATCCTAACAAACCATACATCAATGGAAAGCTTATTTATTCAGCTTTCAGATTATGTATAAATCTCAATTTCGAAAAATTGACACTTAAGACTGATTTTGTGATCCAGGGTCACATATGTGCAGGCCTGTAGTGTTTCTTTACAAAGTGAAATTACCAACTACTGTCATGGCATGCATAATACAGCGTTTTAGTCATTTTCGTAGATCTGTGGGAAAGGGATCTTTCTGACAACGTTGTCGTCTGTAATGCAAAACTGTTTTAAAAACACAAAGGAAAAACGTTTCCATTTTTAGTGCAATGCTTGTCGTGAAAACAAACCTTAAAACGTAAACCATTACAACATTTTGTTGCTTGAAATACGATAAACTTTAACAGAAAAACATTTCTAATTTTTATGTAGTTTAACTTGAAGTACTAAAATAACAAAAACTGAAATAAAAAATTATTAGAAAATAATAAAAATAAGCTTTAAAATAAAAATGAAACATAAAATATAAGAATTAAACCTAATATGAATAAAAACTGAACTGGAAATAGTCATCTAAGCCTAGCAATAAACTGTAAATGCTAACAAAAAACGGACTATTTTTGGGTATTGAGTTGCATTTTAGTCTTATACTACCCTCTCAGAAAGGACAAAAGCTGTCGCTTGGCGGTACCTTTCCAGTAGTATGCTTTTGTACCTTATTTACCCCAAAATGGTACATATTAGTACCTTAAAGGTATGTATAAATATGATGGTACGTATTTGTACCTTTTGTTATTATTCAGCAACGGTACTTATTTTTGTATTTTCCCTTGTACATCTCATTTCTCTGTCTCTCTCTGCAGGTGGTGATGTATATTGGGCAAGTGATGAAGGATATTTTGAAGCTGCCGCGTCCTCCGTCTCCCCCGGTGGTCAAACTGGAGACGCGTGTGGATGCGGAGTACGGGATGCCGTCCACACACGCCATGGCAGCGACGGCCATCTCATTTACACTGCTTCTCAGCGCTCAGGAGAGAGTGAAGGTCAGACATGCTAGATTGAGAATGTTTTGAATGTGGTTTGTTTTGGCATAGTTCACTGAAGGGGCGGGGCCATCTGTCACCATCAGCCAGCCCAAGTCCCGCCCACACATCTGCTGTGTGCCATTATAATGAACTCTCAGTAAATGACTGTCAATCCGTGTGGGGTATAGACGGTGCCATCCATCAGCTTTCAAACCTTTGTCTCTTGAGTGTTTTCAAATATTGGTTCAATTGTAAGTGTAAACCTATAAACCTCTGTGCTCCTTTTATACAGGCCACACAGTAGCACACGCAAATAAGCATTATAAAACTTTATTAGTGGATTGTAAAGTTGCATTCCTTTCTTTAAGAGTGTTGTTTTGCTGTTTTGTCTGTAGGATTTTTTGTTGATATAGGAGGCGATTTTTAAATATTCAATTTTATTTAATTTTATTTTATTGCAAACAAAATTATGAGTATGTGTTGAAGCTAATTTGTAATCGTAGTCAAGATATCAAGTTAAATATACAAAATAAGAGATATAATGATGAAAAATATGGAAATCAGAGTAATATTTACACTGCCATCAAAAGTTTGGGGCCAGTGAGTTTTTTTTTAAAGAATGTAATACTTTCAATCAGCAAATATGCCTTAAATTGATCAAAAGTGACAGTAAAGACATTTGTTATACAATTTCTATTTAAAATAAATGCTGTTCTTTTGACCTTTATATTTATAAATAATCTAACAATGTATCACAGGTACTACAAAAATATGAAGCAGCACAACTGTTTTCAACATTGATAAATAATCGGAAATGTTTCTTGAGCAGCAAATCAGCATATTAGAATGATTTCTGAAGATCATGTGACACTGAAGACTGGAGTAATGATGCCGAAAATTCAGCTTTGCATCACAGGAATAAATTACATTTTACAATATATTCAAGTAGAAAACAGTTATTTTAAATTGTAAAAATATTTCAAAATATTACTGTTTTTACTGTATTTTTGATCAAATAAATGCAGCCTTGGTGTGCATTAGAGAAAAAGTAGTTTGTTACTAGTCCAGACATTGTTTTGAAAATGGCTCAACTATATTGTCGCCCTACTTAAAACTGGTTGAATTACTAGCTGGAAAAGACGAACTGATTTGAAAAATGATTCTTTGTATGTAAAGGAAACCAGAGAGCCGTATGTGTATGATTTAAGTGTAAAAAAAAAAGCCATTCCAGTCAATTATACATGAGCTCTACTGTCCCACAATCCTTTGTGCCCATTCAGGAAACGTTCTTCATTTACTTCCTGTGAAAGACCCCCAGCTGACAGAAGAAGAAAGAGAGGGAGGAGAGGAAAGGATAGATAGACAGATGGAGAGATACGGAGACGGATGGAGTAAGACAGAACAGAGGGGGTGGGGTAACTTCTTGAATATGTAAAGACACTTCCAGTGTTATCAGTGATTAACAGAGTCCTGAATAAACCAGAGGGAAGAGCACATGTCAGAAGAAAAGAGATGTTATTAGGAGAAGAGCTGCCACACAGAATGGATGGAGACTGCAACACAGAGAGAGAGAGAGAGAGAGAGAGAGAGAGAGAGAGGAAAAGAAGAGGAAAGATGGATGAGAGGATGTTTTGATAAAGACACTAAATTTTCAACTAGAAAGACAGATTAGGTGGAAAAAACACCATAGAAGTAGTTAATATGCCTCATGCACTATATACCAAGTTATCTGAAGCTAAAAGATAGCTTTTTGTGAAGAACGGATCAAATTTAGTACATTATTTATGGAAAATCGAAGCCTCTGCCATAGCTTTCAAATCTAATTTGTATTTATTTACATTCGAACATATCCACTTTTGACATCAAACTGACTGTGAATGATGCTAAAATGCTCATTTTTGATTGAACTGTTCATTTTTCTGTCTTTGTGCATGTTAGTTCCCATTTGAACTGGGACTGATCGTGGCTGTGGTTCTGTCTGCGCTGGTGTGTCTGAGTCGTCTTTATACCGGGATGCACTCTGCTCTGGTAAGTCTGGAAGAGAGACTTTAAAATGGACATGCGCTTTTGCGTCTGATATGAAACATTTATACGCCTGTATAATTCATATAGTCTTGCTGGTCTCCATAGATTTTATCTCTAAAATCTATGGATTTTACCTCTGCTGTAGTTGGTGCATCATGCTGAGGCAAACGTTTGGCCTATTGCTCATGCTTGGAGATATTAATATAATAAAATATTTATAAAAATAATATTAATATGAATATTTAAAAAATATGTATAATTTAATATATTACAAGATTTGTATTAGTAAATTTTTTTAGTATAGTATTATTCAAAAACTTAGTAGTTTAGTAGTAGTACATTAGTAGTTTAGCGTTAAATCTAGCTGTTAACCTGTTGATTTAAATGGAGCTTTACATGTCACATTGTAGTTAAATTGCCAATATAGAAAAATTTAGAACACCTTGCAAACAGCTAAAAACATCCTAATAACCATGCAAAACACCCTAGCAACCACACAGCAATATGTTAACAACCATTTAGAACACCCCTGCAACCAGCTAGAAACATTCTAATCACTCGCAACAACCCTGCAACTGCATAGCAACACATTAACAACATTAGCAACAATATTAACAACCACTCAGAACACTGTAGCAACCGCATGGCAACAAATTAACAGCCACTCAAAACACTCTAGCAACTACATAGCAACACAATAACCACTTAGAACACCATAGCAACAAATTAACAACCACTCAAAACACTCTAGCAACTGCATAGCAACACCATAACCACTCAGAATACCCTAGCAACTGCATAGCAACACCATAACCATTAAGAACACCCTTGCTCCGCATAGCAACATATTAACAACGAATCAGAACACTGTAGCAACTGCATGGCAGCATATTAACAACCACTCAGAACAATGTAGAAACCGCATGGCAACAAATTAACAACCACTCAGAACACTGTAGCAACTGCATGGCAACAAATTAACAACCAATCAGAACACCCTAGCAACTACATAGCAACATGACAACCACTCAGAACACTCTAGCAACTGCATAGCAACACCATAACCACTCAGAATACCCTAGCAACCGCATAGCAACACATTAACCATTAAGAACACCCTAGCAACCACACAACACAAAAACCACAAGAAACACCCTTGCAACCATCTAGAAACACTTTAACAACCACTCAGAACATCCTTGAATTTGCATAGCAACGCGGTTACCATGCATAGAAAAATGTGTACATATTTCATAATAATGGTGCATAAACTGCATTATTGTGTCATTATGACCATGCACAAAACTCATTGAGCTGCATAAATCTAGAATTACAGAGTCTGATACTAATGACTGAAATCTTTCTCCTTTGTTTCCTCTCAGGATGTGATCTGTGGCGTTGTAATTTCAGCCGTCATCATGGCTGTGTCGTACCCATACTGGGGAACCATTGACTACCTGCAGCTGCACAACCCTCTCTCCCCCATAGTGGGGGTGGTTCTGCCCCTCTTCCTGTCCTATAAGTACCCTGAGCTGGACCATTACAGCACCACACGGGGGGACACCACCATTATTTTGGCATGCTGTTCGGGATGTTCAGTTGGATACTGGGTGAATGAGCGATTGGGCTTGACCTTTGACCTTGCCGGGCCTTTTCCAGTGAACCTTCCACCGCTGACCCTTAAAGCCTTGGGTCTCGGTGTGGCACGGTTCCTGGTCGGGTTAGGGATGCTGGTTCTGACCCGGCAGACGGTGCGCTGGGCGAGCCTGCGGGTGCTCTGTCGAATTTACGGAGCATCTGTGAGTGACGTCGACGCACGCAGGAGGAAAGAGATCGAGGTGCCGTATAAGTTCAGCACGTATGTTGCCATC
Source organism: Tor tambroides (assembly GCA_021397915.2). Classification (NCBI taxonomy): domain Eukaryota; kingdom Metazoa; phylum Chordata; class Actinopteri; order Cypriniformes; family Cyprinidae; genus Tor; species Tor tambroides. Next base: position 39,841 of record JAFVLL020037254.1, on the reverse strand, counting down.
GGACTGGTCAACAGTATCTTGGTGAACAGGGTGTTTGTGATGATGGGACTCTGGGATTTGGGAAATTCGGTGTAATTTCTCAATGTTTACAGGCAAGTTTGAACAGAATTGATCTTTAATTCATTCTCAGGGAGAAATTCACATTAGTCTTTGTTTAGGAATGGCTGGCATATTTAAATTCTCACACTGAACGGTAGTTTGTTAAACCTACTAGCTGCATTTTGTCCGATTTTGAAAACTGAATTTTGTGGATGTTTGTGCAGTTTCGCTTGGTTTTTAAGGGATTATTCATGGTTAAGCACAAGATAAAGGGGAAGTGTGTAATTTCTGTGCCACAAGAGTCACCAAATGAAATCAGAAACGCATACAAATGACTAATGAATAATTTCCTTAATGCTCATCTGCTGTAGAGTGAAATTAGCTAGCAATTTGTGTATTTTTATACTTTTGTGCGCTTTTTTGCACTTCCAGTTACATCGTACTGAATTTAATGGGTTTTTTTTTGTGAACAGGTTTTTGGTTTAATGTCTGTGTTTACACAAGCTTAAGATATTTTAACGTTTTATACTACAACATGAAATACATCAGTAATACCCCACTGATTTTACTTATCTTGAAAAAGATGGTTGCTAAAAAGTGGCTAAATGGGGCTAGAGATGTATTCTGGGATAGTAAATGTCATCACACTGAACGGGTAAACTCATCTACTCACGAGTCACTTTCACAGCCTCATTATGTTCAAAATCGCACTCTTGCAAACTATTCTAACTCGAACTTTCCAACTAAGGACTGAAAGAGTCGTCAGAAGCTTAATGGTACTGAAGTCGTATGACTGCTATAAAAGTTTGTTTATAGCCCATGTTTAACTTTTTACTTCTGTCAGTTGTATTTATGCTTGTTCATTTGTGGAGATTATCATGTTGAAAAAAAAAAGTGTAAGAATCATAAACTTTTGTTGGTCCCAGAGCTTATTTTCTGCAATAATCCAAAAACCAATGGAAAAATCCTGTTGGGTTTTTATCAGTTTACCGGGGTGATGCTAGCTTCCTGTTTTGGCCTACTAAATGACGTCTTCTCTGCAGTACTCTGTTGCTCAGACAGTCCTGCCATAAACACTACTGGTTAAGTCATGCTTTAACATTACACATTTCACCTTTAAGCTCTTTTGACAGTGTCTACAGCAAACTGTTGATTTCTTTGAATCATAACCTACATGTAAGTCTATAGTGCAAATATGGCTGTTGCCCCATAGACTTCCATTGTAAAAGCATTTTTATAAGAGTAAACTGTCGCACAAGTTGATATTATTGTTTTCTGTGGTAACTAATAACTTGAATATTTGTTTTTTAATGTTTTCCTAAAGACAGCATCGCTGTTTAATTTTGCACTGAAAGCCAAAGATTAAAGATGCGGTCACTTCAACTGTGAAAATTCTTGCTAAAAAAACAATAGAACCCTGCCCAAAACACAATAGAAAATGGAATGGATTTAATGGTTATAATGGGAATTGTATTGGTTTTACTGGAAACTATAATGGTGTCTACTGTGATGGATTCTATTGGTGGGATGTTAAATCCTATTGGGAAAATGCCCAAAACACACTACAAAAAGGAATTTTGTAATGGTTTTATTTGAAAAAGCTAATGGTTCATAATGGTATTTTAATGGAAACCATTGGAATTTCTGTGGTGGTTTCTATTGGGCTTCTATTGTTTTTTTTAGCAGGTGGGAATCCATGTAATCGGGAAATTCTTGTGAGGGCAAAAGTTTTCCCCACACAGATTTCGTGACTGATTCAAGACGGTTGCACAAATTGTGTTGAGTTGTGCTATACCTCTGACAGTGGGCTTTTTTGCCAGCAAAATTTTGCAAATGTAACTGCACGTTAAGTCTGGTCCTCGAGGAAAGAGTTCATGTTGGTGATGTCACAATGATAAGCTGATGTTAGCATGATCACAGATGATATTTAATGCTAATATTTACTAACACAGTGCTTTGACTGTCTAAAATCTACTAATTATCTTACTATTATTGCTTTTTTTTTTTTTACCAGATATGAATTTGATATTTATTACGAAATAGGCCTAATGAATAAAATATTTTGTATATTGAGTGGTATGACTCAGGATGTGTGTTTATGAGCTTTTACAGATGTGTAAAAGAATGAATAAACTCAGTAAAAATGTCTTCTCTCTCTGTTTGTTTTGTGTTTTTATTGGAGTTGATCCGCTGAGGGGTGTTTGCTGTAGAGGGTTTAACAGTCCTTTATGACGAACACTACAGAAACCACAAACCCTCACAAATGCAGTGTACACCCAGACCATCCTTTCACACACAAATTAAAGACAGCATAACGGCCTCTAATCACTCACCCTCTTAAATGTGTAGTGCAGTCACTAGAGACATTAGACATCACATCTTCTAACACTTAGAATAATGTCAAAGGCATTAAATAGCTACTATAAAACAACAAAAATGGAAGTATGGGAGGCTATTTAGTTCATTTTAATCATATGAACTGAAGCCTTTGGATTCTTAAGATCATGAAAAACTGAAGTTCAGTCAAATGCATGTAAACAAGTCTGCTATCTGCTGGACATCAGGTGGAGCCTGACTCTTTTGCCCGGACCTGGCTGATAACCTGTTAAACCGGACACTTCCTCACTATCATCTCAAACCAAACACACAGATTTGGGCTTGTTAATCAGTGATTAGGAGTCTTGTTTTACAAGTTACAGCTGAAATATACTCACATACACAAGCCACTTTTAGCAAACCTGTGATTAATCCTATATAGCATACACAAACACACACACACTTGGTTTTCTAGCATCAGTGCAGCTGGAGTTGTTTAAACTTCTGACAGTTCAGTGCCACATACCAACATACAGGTAAACACGGCTTCATTCATCATCCAACCATGATACAAATCTGACAGACTGCATGGGCTTAAGACCTTCAATCTCTTAAAAGCTTTTAAAACTACTTCAAACAACAAAGTTCACCTTGACTTTATAGATAACGTTTAAATTAGCTTTAGATAAAGTATAATTCACATTAGATGACTTTGCTTGATATGCATCAAATACATGTAGAAACCAACAGTTGTAGACATTTTTGATTTATTAATCCATATTTATTTGTTTCCATGTTGTAAAATGTGCTGGACACAAACATACAGCAATGATGTTTAATATATGAATAACATACTAGCAGTGGACAAGCTGAGTTTTATTAAGACACTGATTTATACCATGGACATACAGTAACACGTGCTGTTGTGACTAGAACTCATTCTCCTAAAGACAGATGTGACAGTAATGTGTGGCTGTGGCTTCTGAAGGAGGAGCCCAAAGCGGAGGGGTGTGGCTAAGGTTATTTGCTTTGTGACATCACAGGAAGGGTTCGATGTCGATATCGATGGCGGAGCAGGGCATGGTCAGCTCAAAACGACTGATGACATCAGGGTGAAGGACCCCGAGGTGTCCGATGCTTTTGCCACATGAAAAGATCTCAGCACAGCGGCCGGGGAAGAAGGTGGAGTCTGTAAAAAGATGATGGAAATGAAATTATTTAAATATGAATCTAATTCTTCAGAATAACATGCACAGAGTTATTTCAGTATGTATTATACGCTATTACAGTATTTATTAAGATTTTGAATCAACTTTTAATTTTATATTTGCAGTTTTTATTTTAATATTAAAGTTTTAGTGATTTTGTTTTGTGCTTGTCTTATTTTTAGCCTACTTTATTTTAATATTTAGCTTTCATTTCAGCTTTTTCAGAATCTCAAGTTTTCCATATATATATATATATATATATATATATTTTATTATGTATATTTATATTACTTTTCTAATATTTTATTCTTTTATATTATTTTTCACTTTATTTTTTTAATTAAATAAAATGATTTTTAATAGTTTTAGTTAGAAATAACACTGAAAATGCACTGATGAATCATTCACAATAAGACCAGGAACATGAATCAAATAATTAAATATAGGGTCAATTTTTATTTCATTAGACTTCAAATAGATTCTTCCATCCATCAGGTGGAAATAAAATGAGGAAAACAGAAATAAAAACGTAATAAAAATAATCCCGTAATAAAAAAAAAAAGTTCCACCAAAAGAACTAACACTTCCTATTTTGATTTTATTTTTGCTGACCTACTGCAAGCACATAAACGCTGTTAAATATTAACCACTAAAATAAATCTTTGAATATGACTCAGAGAGCTCATAAAACAGGTGCACAAACGGATCACAGGAAGGACACCATGTCGACTTTTAACATTTACGACTCACCCTCTGCCGCCTGGATGTGGTATCCTTGGTTACGGCCCGATTTGACGTCCAGCAGCTGCATGACCCGGTCCAGAAGTCCATGGATGACTTCAAATCCCGGGCTCTTGTTGTAGTACACCGCACAGAGACGCCTGTTGTTACGGGCTCCTACATCTGCCAGACAGATAAAGTTCAGTAACTGCATACTTATTAGCATGCATTACGACGTGATATGAGGACGTCAAACACACCTTTAGTGTCATCCTTCAGGACGACGTCTGAAATCTCAAACAGTTTGAGAGGAAGGGGCATCTTCCTGTTGGCAGCGAGCGTCTTCAGGAGTCCAGGAAGAAGAGAGGTACGCGCCACCTACAGGAAAGTACAGTTTATTTAGTCTAATCTCACTACTAACTGATTTAAACTTGTGAAAGCACCCACTAGTGGACAAATGTGAGAAATGCCAATCGGACGTGTCAGTGTTTTTGTGGGTACCTGAAACTCTGCGGTCTTTGGGTTGGAGATGTGGACTGCTCTGGTTTCTGTGATGTTTTTCCTGAGTTTATCTGCGATATCTTCTTGTGAGCACTGCAGAGAGGGGAAAAGATTGTCACATCATGGAAAAGATAAAATAGATAACACATTTGTTATATTGTTCTTGTGGCTGTTTACAAAAACAAATATACAGCAAAACCAATGTTATCATTTGTTTTCAAATCAGACTTTAATGAGAAGTTCTTTAAAGCTGGCATGAAATGAACATTTCTATTTTTAAGTGCATGTTATTGTTTTTTTTTTTGATTGATTCATGCATATATTGTCATCACTAGGTTCCTGGATTACATTAAAAACAAAATGATAATTCAATAATCCATTATACTTGGATGTACTTCACAATACAGAAGAAAATGAATGAATGAAAATGCTTTAAATGAACTCACAAACTCAAGATTTATTAGTTTGAATCAGTTTGAAAAATGACTTGTCAAATCTGTCCTGGTTAATCTGGTTATGCCTTTTAAATGTTTATATTTCAACAACGAATTGGAAATGTAATTCTATCAGCGTAAAAGTCTAAAAGTCAGCGTAAAAACGGATGTATGTGCAGTTTAAATGTTTGTATACTACAGTTTTAAAATGAGTGTTGATTATTACATCTAAAAAATAAATCGCAATGGAATTTAATATAATATTATAGTAAATGTACCATCTGAGAGGGATCCCTGTATAGTTTACTGTATTGAGATATTGTTTTCCTTAAGAAAAACTGACATGTACAGTAACTGATATTTATCCGAACAAATTGATATTGAATTTTAATGGAATCAAGACCTTGCGAATTGGAAAAGATTTGATTTTTGAAATGTCTACCAAGCCCTAATAACAAAGATCACTTTTATTTTAATGGTCAGAGAGAGAAAAACGGCCATGAAAACTAAATGACAAATGTTTTAAGCTCAAGAAACATTATAAATGGACTTCAGGAAGGAAAACATCCAGAATATAAGAGAAAGGAGTGATTTCGAACCAGAGCGAATGTCAGCGCTTCAGTAAACCCAGCGCCTGCGAGATCTTGCCTCAGTAACTCTGTCAACTTATTTAGAGGGAGCTGCAAATATAAAAACACACGTGTAAGAGCCGTAACGTCAGCACTGAATCTCATCTCAGGTTTAATTGGTCAGAACGAATGTTACTCTCAAACCTGATTGGCTACGGTGTACGTGCGCGGCGTGCTCCTGACGATGTTGTTGAAGCCGTACGCTATGGCGGCGTCCTCCATGATGTCACAGGCGTGGATGACATCAGCGCGCGTGGGCGGGATCTCAACCTGGATCAGATCGCCCTCACCGCTGACCTCTGACCTCAAACACATCCGGGTCAGCAGCTGAGCGATGCTTTCTGCTGATTCACTGAGAAACAACACCGAGACCGTGATCAGGCTTCAATCGTTTGACCGAAGCTGAGAAAGATATCTGTAATCTCTACTGAGCTCAAATGAAAGATTTATGTGCTCACTTGATGCCAACTCTTTTGTTGATGAAGTCCCCAGACAGCGTCTCGGTCCTGTACGCCAGCTCCTGAAGTCAAAATCGACAGTCAGCAGATAACAAAATGACTTTCAAATAAGGCATAATTTATGACTAATAATGATTTCTTTAAAGCCATGCTAATGTTGTTTTAATCTGGATTTAATATTTAAAGGGATAGTTCACCCAAAAATGAAAATTCTGTCATCATTTACTCACCCTCAAGTAGTTCCAAACCTGTATGAATGTCTTTGTTCTGCTGAACACAAAGGAAGATATTCTGAAGAATGTGGGAATCAGAGCAGTTCTGGGGCACCATTGACTTCCATAGTATTTTTTTTTTCTACTATGAAAGTCAAAGGTGCTCCAAAACAGCCTGGTTACAAACTTTCTTCAAAATATCTTCCTTTGTGTTCAGCAGAACAAAGAAATTCATACAGGTTTGGAACTACTTAGGGCTTTTCACACTTGAAATTGTTAACCCTGGGTCATCCTAAACCCCGGATAAACGGAATCCTGGGTTATCTGTAATCACGTTTCACACTACTCATACTATACCTGGGGTTAACTGTTAATCCTGGGTATTCATTAACAGACGTTTCACACTGTACATTCCTAAACCCCGGGTAAACGTTCTTATTTGCGGTGTCACCGTCACCGATTGAACGAACAGCAGGCAACCTGTTTACACGGCTTTTCCCGCGTCTTGCCAGTTATTAAAAAAAAAAAAAAAAAAAAAAAAAAAAAAGTCGCCGCGTAGGTCTTTAGCCGTTTTAAGCCTCATGAAACGCCCAAAGGCAAGAAAACAAAGACTAAAATACAAAAGAAAGAAAACACGGAACAAAGTATGTTTAAATTTATTGGAATTTATTTTACGTGAATAATACCGTCTTCTCGTTCACACGCTTTCCATCTTTTGACATTTACTTTTCTTCTCACCGGCTGCTGTTTACACAACGCGCGTTTCCTGCGTTCCGCGACATGAGCCTCGCTGCTCATTTTCTGATTGGCTGTCTGTTGCCAAGCGTCCAGCAGCAACAAACAAACACCGCTCCGTTTCACACTGAACAAACTTAGCACCGCAATGTGGGGTTAACACCGCAAATGCGGTGCTAACCCTGCTCCGGAGCAGGGTTTCATAACCCCGGGTAAAAAGCGGTGCTAACACCGCATTCAAATTGCAGGTGTGAAACGTGTCTTTACCCGGGGTTAAAAGCGGTGTTTCGAACGACGATAACCCGGGGTTAAGTGCAGTGTGAAAAGCCCTCTTGAGGGTGAGTAAATGATGACAGAATTTTCATTTTTGGGTGAACTATCCCTTTAAGGTCAATGCACACAGAGTCCTAAATTTTCGCATGTTAAAAAATAAATACGACCTCATGTTGTGTCATATCACGTTTAGACACTGCCTCTGAAACTTTTGTCCGTCATAAAAAAATTCGGATCAGTTTCGATTTTCTGCGTTTTCGCATCCGTAGCAAGCATTTTGATAGGAAAGGACGACGAATACGAAAAAATGAAAAAACGCATATGAAAATTTCGGACTCAGTGTGCAAAGACCTGCTTTAATCCGTCATACAAGTTAAGCTCTAGCAACAGCATCTATAGTACAAAAATAACTTAGATGCGTTTTTCATTTAAAAATTAAATAAAACTTAAATTAATACTTTTATTTAGCTAGTTTTTCGCAAGGATAATGTTACGAAACATTTCTATTTCAAACAAATGCTTTTGTTATTTAGATTAATTTTCCTGAAAACATGTAACACCATTTCCACAAATATACGAAGCAGCACAATTGTTTTCAACACTGATAATAATTAGAAATGTTTCTTGAGCAGCAAATCAGCATATTAGAATAATTTCTGAATGATCATGTGACACTGAAGACTGTATAATGTTGCTGAAAATTCAGCTTTGCATCACAGAAATAAATTACATTTTAAAATATATTCATACAGAAAACAGTCATTTCAAATTGAAATAATATTTCACAATATTACTGTTTTTACTGTATTTTTGATCAAACAAATCCAATCCTTGGTGAGCATAAGGAACTACTTACGACTTATCACTTTAAACAATAGTGTATATTGCATTTTTAAAATATTCATTATATATTATTTATAAATGTTTGGTAACTGAGCTGTAAAGCTGTCCTAATGAGAAACTACTTGTCTGTGTGCACTTCTGGTTATGTGCTACTGATGTAATTCCTGTGGGTTGAGTTTGTTCCATGTAAACAGCGCTTGACAGATCACATCACGACCCTTCCTTGTATCCTCATGTGGATATTGTGCGAGAGTTAAATGAGCATCACCATCAGTAGAGCTTAACTTGTATTTCACAAACAATATTTCATTAAAGAAATGACCTCACCCTTTATTTGTTGCGTGGAACACAAAAGAACGTAGTTCGAAGAACGTTGGTAACCAAACGGTTTTGGTTACCATTATATTTTTGACCATACAATGGAAGTCAGTGGGAAACAAAACTGCTTGGTTACCAACATTCTTAAAACTATCTTCTTGTGTGTTCCACAGAAGAAAGAAAGGATGAGTAAATGACATGAGATTCATTTTTGGGTGAACTATCCCTTTAATTCCAGTGTAGATGTGTGGTTAGTTAGCGTAATTAATATCAAGTTAAAAACTGAATACATACAGGATACACACACAATCTGCCATCAGGATAAACAACCTCTGCCTCCTCAACCCTGAATAAAGAGACAAACATGTTAAATCAAACACATTTCTGTACTGAACAATATACTCACTGGGTGAATCCAAACTGGAGATGCTATAAAACAATATAGAGTGTGTAACTTCATACTCACGTGAATGGTTCATCGCAGTATTCGCTAAACATGGTCACTACCATATCCAGCGTGACCTTTGCCTGCAAACACACACACAAAATGCTTTTCAGGTTTAAAAGCATGCTGTAGTTCTTAGCTACTTTTCAGGATTATTTGATGAACAGAAATTTAAAAAGAACAGCAGTCATTTGTAACATTATAAAAGTCTTTGCTGTCACTTTTTATCCATTTAATGCATCATTTCTTTAAAAAAATTAAAATCTTACAGACGCCAAACGTTTGAACTGTAGTGTATATTGTATTAGTACTAAAAACACTATAACAGTAAAACGGTTTACCTTTGTGAGGTCTGTGGCAGTGCACTCAATGAAAATGTTCTTTGTGTTCAATGAGATTTTGGTGTGGTCCCCTGAGAGAGAGAGAGAAATACAAAACTTTAGACTAAAGACCATTGCACACTGAGTCTGAAATTTTCGCATGCATTTTTCCGTTTTTTCGTATTCCCCATCCTTTCCTATCAAAATGCTTGCAACGGATGCGAAAACGCAGAAAATCGAACCTTATCCGAATTTTTTTTTTTACGGACGAAAGTTTCGGAGGCAGTGTGCAAACGTGATTGACACAACGTGAGGTCGTATTTATTTTTTAACGTGCGAAAATTTTGGACGAAAATTTCAGACTCAGTGTGCAGAGACCTTAACACTGTTTAAAAAAACAAAACAAAAAAAACAGCTCTGCAGAAAACTGGACCAAAAAAAAAATAAAAAAAAAAAATAAAAAAAATCACAAAGCCTAAAATTTTAAACAGAAAAAAAATGGAGTATGTGTGTGCACATCTATCCATGCTCCTGTGAACGCACACTGTATGTGTGTATTTAACTCACCGTTGATGATTGGAGGCATAGACAGGACGATTCCATTACTGTCGTATATGATGGGGTAGAGAGGTTCGTTCTCGATAATGTGCAGGTAGTGCCTCAGATGACTGTCACTCTACAAGACATTAAATATTCAAAACAAAAAACTTAACATTAACAGTCAGATTGATGATATTTGTTTTAACTTGTTAAATGATGCAGTCTGGGGAAAAAACTCAACTGACACACAAGATTAGACATAAATATGTTGGCAAATAAGCTACTAATATAC